>JAQFVV010000263.1:0-306640 GCA_028023455.1 Epiperipatus broadwayi | reverse complement strand
TTCAAACCCAACTTAACAGCTCAGATAGCAGAAATCGACGGCACAGTGCTATGCGCCAAGAACTAGTTCAACGGTTGGTGAGGACTAGAGACCCTTGCACTGACACGAATATCTAATAATTAATTACTTTGAATACTTTTTAAATCTAATCATATGTATGTTCGGGTTGCCAACACAGACAGCGAGTATTAACATTTAAATAATTATAAAAGAATGATGAACTAAGAAACCAAGTATGTTATAAAATATTTAATAATAATAATAATTTGTTTAGTTCAAGAAAATATAGATTGCATTAGTTATCTCTAGTCTTTAAAAGAATTTATAAATATAATAAGACTGGCGATCCTTATCATATGCCAACAAGTATTACACAACATTGAATTCTATGCCTATGCCCCCAACGAGAAATATAAGGGCAGATAAAGGTATTCATTAAGAACGGAAATAAGTGTTCTACTTTTATTACGGTGGAATGTGAGATTCATTTCCACATTCGGAAATCTATTCCTGAAGAGCAAAACGTATTTTAAGGCATAACTTTAGTCTTGATTTGAAAACTGATTTAAACGAAATATATTTGAGGATTGGTTCGACTTTAATTTAAATCACTCCATCACGAATTACGAGCACGGAGCGGGTTTTTACCGAAACAAAGACGCAATGGTACTGACGAATTACAAGGCAGTGAGTAAAATTGAAAGATGATCGCTAATCGATGATCGAAGTCATATGGCGGCTTGCATTTGGCAAGTCTTACGCCCTTTGACTAATGAAACGGAAAGGAAGTATTTTCTTCCTCGAGAAATTTAAATACGAAAATATGATCACCGACCAGCCTAACGGAGCGGAAGATGGCCCTACGTCAGCAACATTTGATGATGATGACTTGATAGTCATCGTTGAGAAATAAAACCCATGTAGAATGCTCTACGTGATGACTTGATCAATTAATCAAAGTCAAACGAGCTTTATCGAACTATTTTGAAAACATTTATAAACTCTATTAATTATGCCCTAATATCGTGCCCTTCCTGAATCTTAATTTAAAATAACCAAGGTGGAATTAAAATACATTTAACCCTTTATCGACCCTTTTTGGCAATAAAACATTTAAGGTTATATTCGAATAAATATATATTAGTAAAACAAGAAATCAATATTTAACATTTTGTGAGTAGATATAAATACTTGTAACTTAGGAGCTGGGGACATAGGTGAAAAACGGAGCTAATAGTTTATTATTAGCCAATTATAAAAATAATAAACATGTAATATTTTCTTTCGACTCGATGATTAATAGAACTTTCAAATTTAGTTCTAATGGGCGAAAATTACTATTTGAAATTAATATTATATTATTTGCGTGAGGCAAATGGAATCAAAAGGGCTCATCGAGTCGAAAGATTATTGGCATATAATTTTTAAATACGACATTAATAAAGCAAACTAACATATATATATTAAACGAACCGCCAGGTAAGAAAAGAAAAAGTTTAAAGACTAGAGATTGAAAGAATTACAATATAAATTTATAGTAGCATTTTATAAAGATTTACATTAAATAATAAAGAGCTCTTAAATAGGAAGAGTATTAAATAAAGTTCGAACTGGCCAGAAAGTTTAACGTTCATATTACCCCTTCCGCTGGTCCTTAAGTTACACCTCCAAGTTGTTGAAAACGTAGGCATCATTGGTTAACTACTGGAGTAGTATTTTAGTAGCTTTCATTATTTTAGCAGAATTATCGATCCGGAAAACGGTTCAGCAGCTCCAGTGAAGATTCCTCGGGACTTTAGGAACCGTAGCCAGATTCCTGATGTTCTAGCCCTCTATCATGATGAAATACAAATTATATATGCACAGAGTTCACTGCACTACTCTACAATCAAAAACTCACTAGCCCCTTCTTTACTTTTCAGGGCTATATATCTACTGTTTCCTGATGCCTTACGGCTAGCGCTCATTTTGTTATCAATCTGGTTTTTTCTTATAATTAGTTGTTTTCCAAATACATTCCTTCGATAAGCTTTCAAACTAATTTTGTGAATTCCTTTCCTAATTAGAAAATGAATTCTTAAAGTCTGAAATGATTTTAATTAAAAATTGAATTCTTATCTTTTTTTAATTAATAAAACTTTACTGTTGTTTTTGAGAATTTGAAAGCCCATGGAAGGAATGTAGCTTTTAATCGCAAAACTTTACAAATTATTTAAAAGTAAAAAAAAAAACAAGTATTCCCGACGCAATGAAACTTTCGAACAATTATATACATTTAATATTTACAAATATATATACGCACAATCCACGCAATTGTAATATATATAAATTCATGAATATTTTATCATGAATTTATTAAGAGAATTGCTCAATTTTAAACTGAAACTAATTGATTTTAATACACATTTGAAATAAATTATTCATTATGGAAATTAGCGTGGATTGAACGTATAAAGCCCCATTGCATCGGAAATTTAAGGTTAGTATTAGGGTAACTAACATGAAGCTAGGATCGAACTCAGATCCGACTGCTTCATTTCTTTTCACTTCAAAAAAAAACAATGAAAAAAAAATGACTTTACTTATGCAGGATATAGTTGCATAAGTGTATAGACTCTGGGAGAACAGCATGAGTGTGAATAATATAACCTGCCCAAGCTACAAATTGTACATGTCTCACTGCGATCCATTTTTTGAATATTCAACTTATAAATGGGTTTATAATAAATCAGTCCGTTTATCAAGTTTCATTTTCCTAGGGTCATGTCAGTTGGTCTTCTGTATATATATCTGTCATTACAGTTTGTCTTATTGTTTCCCTGGATCAGGTGGTACATATGGTTTTAACTGTCTGGCATTGTAAAGGTCATAGTCCTGGTCTTCCCTGGTTGTCGTCAAGTTCCCATAGTCTATTGCTGTTATTAATTCTGTGGCCTTTTCTGCGACGGAATGCACAAAAAACAATTCTTTAACATTATCTCTATGAACGATGGGTTTCTCTCCTGGGTCTTCTTTGAAAGTCTGAATCTGTATCAAGGATCCAGGCATTGGCGTCTGTAACCTCTTCATACTAAGTTGAGGACTCATCATCTGTCCCATTTCCACTTTTAATTTCATTTGACTAGTGGTCTGAACATCTTTTTCTTTCTCTATATCTATATCAGCTTCCTCCACTGTTTCATAATTGGACTCATCCTCACCACTGTCGCCTTCCTTGCTATCTACAACTTCCTTTGGTGTGGCCTGATCATCTTTATCATCTATTTTTGGGGCTTCAGAGGGATTTATATCTTTCTCTATATCTATATCAGCTTCTTCCCCTGTTGCGTAATTGGACTCATCCTCACCACTGTCGCCTTCCTTGCTATCTACAACTTCCTTTGGTGTGGCCTGATCATCTTTATCATCTATTTTTGGGGCTTCAGAGGGATTTATATCTTTCTCTATATCTATATCAGCTTCTTCCCCTGTTGCGTAATTGGACTCATCCTCACCACTGTCGTCTTCCTTGCTATCTACAACTTCCTTTGGTGTGGCCTGATCATCTTCATCATCTATTGTTGGGGCTTCAGAGGGATTTATGTCTTGCTGAAGCTTTACATTCTCTGGGTTTGAGTTGGCTCGGATGCCTCGTGCTTCATCCATCCTTACAAACCTTTCCATCATCATCATCAGTACCTTTCGGTCTTCTCTCATTTCTCTAAGGATCGTTTGGAAAGTGTCTTTTCCCATTTTTGAAAACAAGAAAATAATGTAATAACAATCAATAAACACTGCAAATCAACTTATAGACTCTCTGTATGCTTAAATAATATTTTTTTTCTTTAGTAAATTTTAACTAGGTCTCTGACTACAGGTCCATTGTCCCAATCTTCACTAGCTGCTTCATATTATTTCCCCAATCTATGTAATCTGCCTTTTTTTTTTTTAGTTTACCTACGTTTTCTTGGTTAGCTCTTTATTTTAACTGTTTGAGTGAGACATGTATTCAAAATATTAAAGATAAGAAAAAAAAAACATTATTCACTTTCCCTTTGTTCAACTGTTCTGTTCTCCCATGTCTGAAAAAAAAACTATACAGTGATATACAAATATTATGTATTAGCAGATACAACAAATCATTCTGTATTGAACACACTTGGTTTTTTTATTATGGCGATTGACCCACTACTGTGCTGACAATCAATTTTGCTGACAAATTTATTTATATGGGCGCCAGTGAGCAAAATGAGATCAATAGGGCATGTGATATAACCCATTGACCCCCAAACCACATATGATTGACTTAACTTTTGATAAAACAATTGAATTGATGATGAGTAATATTATTTAATAACAGCTAACGCGTTCATGACCTGAGTTTAAATATAGGAGTTCACTACTTCATTTTTACCAAGCACGAGGCTTTAACACCAAAAAAAAAATGTCAAAATTAATATTACAAGAACTTTTATTGGAGATATTATTCTAAATCTTGCTAGCATGAAAGCGTGCAAACCATTTAAGCATTTTGCCAACTGCATCTGGCTGCTTGGTGTACACAAAGGGTCTTCACCTGCTTTGAGGTTACTCTAGAAATTATTGTCATTAAAGCGTAATGTCACACTGCATCGGACCGCTTGACAGATAATTCCCAGTTTGAAGGTCTTCGCCTACTTTGAGACTACTAAAAATACGGAGCGAACATTTAATATATATGCTAGCAAGCAATACTTTGAAATTAAGACTCTTATATGATATCATATTAGATATTTTATATTATAACAACTGAGATGAACAAAATTAATTTTGACACAGACAAAATATTTCATTTATTTTACCCCTATGCTTTGATCTGCTCTTGCTACTTCGCTAACGATAATTTTCTTACTGTCATGAACGCGTAACACAAACGTATAATATATATATACTGATATAGTACACGTATAATTAATATATATACATATGAATAATTATTTTAACTAACGAATCTTTTACTGAACGAACATTTAAAAAAATAATCTTGAAAACATTTTTATAAGAAAGAATTAGAAAATGATATTTTAATTTATTAAATCATTTCAGTATATATATAACACTTTTTTTTTTAAAAAAAAATATCACTCTACAGAAACATTTACTTTATTGGGATTTCAATTAACTGAGTAACTAAAATCACAATTCTAATCTCCAGGGCATGTGTGGGGTTTATTAAGTCGAGCCCCAACGATTGGGCAGCCAAAAACATAACCATGTACCGGTCGAAAAGAAGCCAACACATCAACAAACCCAAACTCAAAGTCGGATTCAAACTCAGCTGAACCAAAACTGAATTCAAACCCAACTCAACAGCTCAGATAGCAGGAAATCGACGGCACAGTGCTATGCGCCAAGAACTAGTTCAACGGTTGGTGAGGACTAGAGACCCTTGCACTGACACGAATATCTAATAATTAATTACTTTGAATACCTTTTAAATCAAATCATATGTATGTTCGGGTTGCCAACACAGACAGCGGGTATTAACATTTAAATAATTATAAAAGAATGATGAACTAAGAAACCAAGTATGTTATAAAATATTTAATAATAATAATAATTTGTTTAGTTCAAGAAAATATAGATTGCATTAGTTATCTCTAGTCTTTAAAAGAATTTATAAATATAATAAGACTGGCGATCCTTATCATATGCCAACAAGTATTACACAACATTGGAATTCTATGTCTATGCCCCCAACGAGAAATATAAGGGCAGATAAAGGTATTCATTAAGAACGGAAATAAGTGTTCTACTTTTATTACGGTGGAATGTGAGATTCATTTCCACATTCGGAAATCTATTCCTGAAGAGCAAAACGTATTTTAAGGCATAACTTTAGTCTTGATTTGAAAACTGATTTAAACGAAATATATTTGAGGATTGGTTCGACTTTAATTTAAATCACTCCATCACGAATTACGAGCACGGAGCGGGTTTTTACCGAAACAAAGACGCAATGGTACTGACGAATTACAAGGCAGTGAGTAAAATTGAAAGATGATCGCTAGTCGATGATCGAAGTCATATGGCGGCTTGCATTTGGCAAGTCTTACGCCCTTTGACTAATGAAACGGAAAGGAAGTATTTTCTTCCTCGAGAAATTTAAATACGAAAATATGATCACCGACCAGCCTAACGGAGCGGAAGATGGCCCTACGTCAGCAACATTTGATGATGATGACTATCAAGTCATCGTTGAGAAATAAAACCCATGTAGAAGGCTCTACGTGATGACTTGATCAATTAATCAAAGTCAAACGAGCTTTATCGAACTATTTTGAAAACATTTATAAACTCTATTAATTATGCCCTAATATCGTGCCCTTCCTGAATCTTAATTTAAAATAACCAAGGTGGAATTAAAATACATTTAACCCTTTATCGACCCTTTTTGGCAATAAAACATTTAAGGTTATATTCGAATAAATATATATTAGTAAAACAAGAAATCAATATTTAACATTTTGTGAGTATCTAAACACTTGTAACTTAGTAGCTGGGAACATAGTGGAAAATGGAGCTAATAGTTTATTATTAACCAATTATAAAAATAATAAACATGTAATATTTTCTTTCGACTCGATGATTAATAGAACTTTCAAATTTAGTTCTAATGGGCGAAAATTACTATTTGAAATTAATATTATATTATTTGCGTGAGGCAAATGGAATCAAAAGGGCTCATCGAGTCGAAAGATTATTGGCATATAATTTTTAAATACGACATTAATAAAGCAAACTAACATATATATATTAAACGAACCGCCAGGTAAGAAAAGAAAAAGTTTAAAGACTAGAGATTGAAAGAATTACAATATAAATTTATAGTAGCATTTTATAAAGATTTACATTAAATAATAAAGAGCTCTTAAATAGGAAGAGTATTAAATAAAGTTCGAACTGGCCAGAAAGTTTAACGTTCATATTACCCCTTCCGCTGGTCCTTAAGTTACACCTCCAAGTTGTTGAAAACGTAGGCATCATTGGTTAACTACTGGAGTAGTATTTTAGTAGCTTTCATTATTTTAGCAGAATTATCGATCCGGAAAACGGTTCAGCAGCTCCAGTGAAGATTCCTCGGGACTTTAGGAACCGTAGCCAGATTCCTGATGTTCTAGCCCTCTATCATGATGAAATACAAATTATTATATGCACAGAGTTCACTGCACTACTCTACAATCAAAAACTCACTAGCCCCTTCTTTGACTTTTCAGGGCTATATATATTGTCCAGATGCCTTAAGGCTAGCGCTCATTTTATTATCAATCTGTTTTCTTTTTATAATTAGTTGTTTTCCAAAACATTCCTTCGATAAGCTTTCAAACTAATTTGTGAATTCCTTTCCTAATTAGAAAATGAATTCTTAAAGTCTGAAATGATTTTAATTAAAAATTGAATTCTTATCTTTTTTTAATTAATAAAACTTTACTGTTGTGTTTTTTTTTTGAGAATTTGAAAGCCCATGGAAGGAATGTAGCTTTTAATCGCAAACTTTAACAAATTATTTAAAAGTACAAAAAAAAAACAAGTATTCCCGACGCAATGAAACTTTCGAAAATTATATATATTTAAATATTTACAAATATATATACGCACAATCCACGCAATTGTAATATATATAAATTCATGAATATTTTATCATGAATTTATTAAGAGAATTGCTCAATTTTAAACTGAAACTAATTGATTTTAATACACATTTGAAATAAATTATTCATTATGGAAATTAGCGTGGATTGAACGTATAAAGCCCCATTGCATCGGAAATTTAAGGTTAGTATTAGGGTAACTAACATGAAGCTAGGATCGAACTCAGATCCGACTGCTTCAATATAAAAGCCATAGAGTTGACAAAGGTTATGTATTGGAAATGGGATGGAGAAGAATATGGGAAAACTTAGAGTGAGGAATGGAAAGTAAAGTTGCTAACAGGTTTCTCTGGGCATAGTTGCTAAGATTCCTAACTCCGTTTAATGAGAAGTCACAGTGCATCACATCACATCATATTGTTACTAACAGTCTGTGTAATCATATAAAATGGTAATCATATGATATTTTGATGGTTTTATACCTATCCTGCCTATAAGATAATGGTGACTGTGGTTTTTGAAAAACCAAAGACAGCAAAATAGATGCTGAACTGAATTCAGATCTGACTATACTAGTGAATGAGCTTGGATTGAAAACATTATATGTGTTTTCATCTCGGACTCCTAGCTTTGTAGTTAACCAAATAGGTAAAAGATGGCTGCTGGAGGATTGCATTAGACCTAAGATCTAGGTGCAGTGCTCTCAAATCCAATGTTCCTCACTGATTGAAAACCACAAGCTAAAAATTAGTCTGGGAATATTGCATGAATAGGTACTAGATAGGGATTTTATGCACAAACTTTCTTGCATCTATTAATTACAAAGGCTTGCACTTGGCGGCAATACTGTATGGAGAGTTTGCTATTGTTATATGCTTAGATACATGATGTCTTTATTTTTTTGCGATTGTTATATGTATATATACATGATGTCTATATTTTTTTTTAATTATTTCCTTTAATACTGACTCTCTCTCTATATATATATATAGGACTCTCTATATATATGTATATAGGACTGAGGAGCAAAATTTAACCTACTGTACCGGTCAACCGCAACCCATCAATTATACACAGAAACCGACTTCAAACCCAGCCCGATTCCAGAACTAAATCCGAAACCAAACTGAATTCAAACCCGAACCCCGCATACAAATGACCGATGTATAACAGAATCCACGGTACACGGTATTGCCTAAACTAGCTCGGTGGAAAACATAAACAATATAACCCTGACTAATTTATATATAAATGTGTGGTGTACTCTCAATGCTGTAAACGATCAATATAATATATATTCTTGGGTTGTCGACACAGACAGTAATCAAATGGCGGTAAAATAACTATTTTAATGAATAGAGAGGCGAAAATAGATTATACAAATATTTAATAATTACTATTGCTATTAAATAATATTCACATACAGTACAGCTAACTTGTTATATACAATATCAATTAGTTTACTTCTAGTCTTTAATGGAAAATATTATAATTGACGAACAACATTTCATTGATATTTCTGGGTTGACTTTATAACCATTGTATCCCATGCCCGGTGTAGACAATATCACAAATGATTTCTTCTCTAAATACAACACTAGCATAACTTAAAACAATTGATTGATTTACGTGTTTAATTATATACGAGATATATGAGAGTCAGAGTAAAATAAAACTTCAAATGTTTCATCCTTATTAGACTAAATTATTCTTATTAAACTAAAGTAACTTTGTTGGTTTTAAAAAAAAAAATCAAACCATCACGTATTACGGGGATGGGAAATAAGCTTATATTTTAAAATATAGAAGTGATGTGACTGGCTGCTATTAGAGATGAATATAATAAATCAAAGGTAATAGTTTGCGGTGCGTTAATGGAAGACTGGGCAGCTTGCACTTTAGCAAGTCTTTACACCCTCAGGTGAGTCTAGGGAAGAATTTCTTTCTCCCTTGTTTGAAGTCACAGATGAGGCACCGAATCAAGCTATGGGAAGCGAAAGTAGCACTAAACCAGTAACATCGTGTAATGAATGGTCGAAGTAAGTTTATAAATATATATAAGACTTCATTTATTCCTCCATAACTTTTCCCACGTAATCGTCTGACAAAGTAATTTAAAACCAAATGGTAAGGCCAAAAGATCATATGCTTAACTATTAATCAATTACACTCTGAATCTCATACTCCTCCTGACTGTTCGGAAGGTAGTAAATACAATAATGGCTACCTTTTATTATTATTTCCCCTTTCCCTCATATAAGAAAATATGCAATCAAATAAATAAAATCGATTCTAAATATTAACTACCCGGTGGCATAGAATAAAACATCATTAATTAAAACCGTAATACATACATCGATATTCCCCAACTCGAAACACAAGGAATCAATTATTTATTCCATATGAAATTTATATTCAATATAATAATCATTATCTAAGTGCAACCTGAAATATCTTTAATCGAGTTGAAAAATATCAATTGCCATTAATTTAAACCGAAATGTATATAATAATAAATAAAATATTTATTAAAAGTCATCATAAAATATAAAGGCTTAACAAATTGCTATTTAAAGACTAGAGTAAAAGAAATATAAAAGGGGGGAGGGAGAAATTTACTGACAGGTTTACTGTAGACATTTTATCAAAAAAAAAACAACAAATATTTAACATATTTAGTGCAAGATTAAAACATAACCGTAATTAAATAAGGGACCGAAGTTAAAAGAAAGTGAAAAGTTCATGTAAAGTAAATTTACCATTCTTTCTTTGTCCGGACTCTTTCCTCGCGATGGTGATTGTTCAGAACGTAGGCGCGCATTTTGATTCTTTATAACGACATAATGGATTTCAAAATTGAAGATTAGAAAACTGGAACCACAGGCACATGATATTTCGGCAGGCTAGGAAGGTTTAATCGGCAGGACAGAGATCAGCTTTCTGGACTTAGCCCGTCATTATTGAAGTTTACACGGTAACTTCTTAATATGGCACCCTCTAATTTCGCTCTCCAGCACTCTTTTTTTGCAGGGTGGCAAAGAGAAGAAAAAGAATGTAATGTCCAAAAAATGGTAAAAAGTCCCCACAATTCTCTCGATTATTTATTACTTCATTTCGGACTCTGCCTCCTTTGATTTTCTGGCCTCCAGCAATATTCACTTTCAGCTACCCACTCTGTACATTGGAATGTTTTAAGATAATTTCCCTCTATTATGCCACTTACATTTCAACTTATACAAACATTTTGTAGATAACAAGATTCAACAATTTATCTGAAACCCATTTCCAATTAGGAAATGGCCTTACGAATAATCTAACAATCGATTTAATTAATAAGACGGTCAAACAATTTTACTCTGTTCGCAAAACAATTAATTAATACATTCCTTTTGTACAATATAGTCAAATCAATGCTTAATGGAATGCAACCTTTGATCAGGGTTTTTAAATAAATTTGTACAAGTATTTTTCTATGAATTTGTACATATTTAACTGTTTAAAATAAAGAATTATTCGCGCAATGAAACTTTCTCTCCCTTTTTTTTTTTTTAAATAATCTTGTATTGATATACAAACCACGCACACACAAACGATATATATCTTACTATTTACAATATTTATACAAGAAATTTTATTCAATTATTTATACAAAACATGAAACAACCAATTTAACTTTACGTGGCTTGGATGAACAAAGCCTCATTGCACGGGAATAACGGTTAGTACTAAATTTGCCATACCAAAATTTGGAAAATCATGAAACTAAGATCGATTCTCCGATCTAACTGTTTCAATATATATATATATATTGTTAATAAATTTTTAATTCATTTAAATATAAACTTGCTTTAGTTGTCCTTTAATTAATAATGCAAACCTATTGCCTAAGAAAATGTTGATAGATAATGGTCGTGTATTGATTTACACCATATAGTTTATAATAAAGAATCATAAAATAATCCAGGAGTTAAATGATTGAATTGGTGTCTGTATTATTACATATTATTTTCTTTATAGTAAATACAGTGAATTATTATTTCAGTTAGGTATACGTTTTATATAATAATAAATCAATTAATTTGATATTGCTTGATGTGTAATAATTAATTAAATCAATAGTTGTTTTTGAATAAAAAACTTTTATCTGAGCTAGCTTGATAGTTTATAACATATAAATATATTAATTATTCTGAGTATACAAAGGTAATTATTATTGGATACTTGCATGTTTTTTTTCAAGTTATTATTTATAGAATGTATGTTATAGTAACTTGGTATTTAGTTAGTAAAATGATAATCTTATGATGTTATAAAATTGGTAATCATATGCATTGAAATGGGTATTTATGTTAGATTTACAGTTCATCAATACAAATTATAAATATAATTTAAATATTAAGCTTTTAATGTCATCATATCATTATAATAAAGTATTAAAATATTATACATATTAGGGTAATTATAATTTAGAATTTAATAACCTTGTTTTATAGATGTGAATGATAATTCTTTGTCATTTTCTAATCTTATTTGTATAAGTATCAAATAAGAATCTGTCATTTATTTCATGTTGTCATGATTGGATACTATAAATTGTAGGTTATTTCAGGTATTGACTTGCATTTATTATAAGGTGGCATAAATAATAAAGTATGTCAGATTAATCAATCTTATGTATTGTAATTTATTATAGTTTTATATTGTAGATATTTTATTTCATTGTAATTTGATGTTGTAAATTTATAAAGTTTTAAAAAAGAAAATTTTATTTATTTTATTAAGGATAGATAACTGTACATAAATATGTAAAATAACAAAAGGTTTTGCCAATATTAAGTATTTTATCCAATTGCACTTGGTTTATTCAACAAGAACATATTACTATGTATGAGACAGTATTGAACTGTTAGCATTGTCTTTATTTTTAAGATTATTAACATTATTTTCATTTTATTCAATTATAATTGGTAATTAATTATTGAGTTATATTTATCTTGTTGCAATTGGTGTCTTAATTTTGTAGGTTATACTAAAGCCTTTATGTCCTATCTTTATCAGTTTCATTCTGTTACAAATTATTATAAAATTTATAGAGCATACTAAGGTCATTTATCTCATCCATTCGTGACTTAGTTTATAGAAATATAATAATAAACAAATGCTTGCATGATAAAAAACAATTATGGTCTCATTTGATATATATCACCATTACTAGGTAAAATACATTATTAATAATAAATAAATTGCAATAGGAATAGAAGCAAATAACAATATGCATTTTTTTGCAAACCTATAGTGCAAATATATATATATATATAATTTTTACAAAATTCATTTAAAGAGATTGTTTTTAATTTTTGTAACGAATGTCTTTAAATATTTTCTGAAATAAATCTAATTCCTGAGAGTATATTTATTTTTTACTCAAAGTAGACACTCACGAAGCCTTAAAATTCTAATTCCATAGGTTAAGCTTCTCATCACTGTCTGATTTGCTTTAAAATAAAAATAAATTCTTAGTTCAGTGATTAAATTTAAAAAATATTATGAAATGTTTTAGAACTAATTTTAAAGGTATAGTTATATGTGTATGAGAGTTTGTGTGTGTGGAAGATATAATATTTGAAACATAACTTAAATTCAAGCATTATATTGAAGACAAACTCAAACACATTAAAAATAACTAATCAAACTGCATATATGTAAGTAGATAGTTATCTGAATGAGAATTCAGCTACAAATTGAACTACTTGTTATGCTTTAATAAGTATGCCTATCTTTTTATAATAACTAGTTATCTATTTACACATTATTTACCATTTGGTTATGTGCTTCAATTGCTTATATTGGATAATAAATTCAAATTACAAATGTCAAAGAATGAAATATTGGTTAACTACAGATAACTATTAAGCAGCGTATAATCAAAATTATCTACTACTGCTTTATAGTTTTTGTGTCTTTTTCTTTGTTCTTTCTCTTGTTTCTATTTTGTTATTCTTATGTATTTTCCTGTTTTAGTATATTCTTGTTGGCATAAATATTTCCTCCAGTAGTCATCTCTTTGCAATGTCTTTAATAAAAGAATTGTGTATTCATTCATCTATATTTTCATTTTTAATGATAATCAAAGCAATTTAGATTTCAATCCTTTTTGTTTTTTAACAAATGTATATAAGTATATACATATGTAAAGCTTTTGGCATTAAGAAAAAAATGATAAAGCCAAGTTTAGTAACTAAATATTCTTAGATTTTATCTTAGATGTGGCACTAAAATTAATACTAAATCACTTTAAAAATGGATTTTAGAGAAGTTTATTTAACAAAAGATTTATTATTTGATCAATACTATTTAGAACTGTCATTTCTATATAAAAATAAATGGAAAACCTAGACAAAAAAGTCTAAAATGAATTGTCTTCTGAAATCTGGATATGTAATGATGACTGGAGTTTGCAATATTAAAAATAGTTATAATATTAGCAATAACATTTACTATAAAACCTAGATGATGAAACTAATTAGATTAAGAAATGTATTTTTTCTTAATAAAAATGCAAAAAGTATGTGAAATTTATTTGATGTTGTCACTTCATAACCTAAAAAGAGCCAACAATGTTTAAGACCAATATGCATGTCCTTATCTTCTATGAAAATAAATTTTAATTGAACAAGTAGTTAGATATAAAGACATATTATAAGGTATGGTATTGTATTTACTATGAATTCTTATCTGGTATTTGTTAATCTTGAAATTTTTAGAAATTAGTTTATAAAGTTATACCTATTTATTAGGACTTCTGCTACTATGTTATATTCAAAATTCAGAGAAATAAAATATTTATTTTTATTAAAAAACATATTGCATCAACATTTTAAATTATTGAAGATTGTAATGGTCATTAAGTTAAAAACTAAATAGGCTCATGATCCAACAAAGTTGTATATCCTTTCATGTTTGTGACTTGTATTCATAACTAAACTAAGTAACATTTTTGGCAGACTTGGACATTTTTCCAGATAACTATTTCCCAGCCAATTTTACCAGCAACCTAATATTGATCAATAAATGAATATCTAAAAATTTGTGGTTAGAATTTAAAACAAAGATGAAAAATCATTCAAATAAAAAGTTCAATAAATAGTGCATTCTTTTTTGCAGTTTTAGCTTTGCCGAGCTATTTTAATAGGCTAATTAAAGGTTGCTTTATTTTTAATATTATAAGAATAGTGTAGTCTTTTTGCCATTAAATAATCTTATGGAATTTTGAATAACATATTGACTATTATGAATATATTTAGCATAGAAAATTAGCATAATGACTCCAAGCTCAATACAATAGCATTTTTAAATAATTATTTATTTATTTATAAGATGATAATTTTATATAGCAAATAAAAAAATACATAACTCTGCCAGTTTATATTTAATATTTCTATTAGAATGACAGTCCAATCTATCATTCTACTCCAGGTCTATTTATAAAATAATTTTATTCATTTGACCCAAAGTGAAATTTATTTCACTTTTCTAAGCTGAAAGTCAGTCCAAAAATTTATTAAAATGGCTATTTATTGTAATTCTCAAAAATAATAGCTAATTACTACTAATTATAAAAAATATTATTCACGTTCATATTAAATCATTTAAATAAATAAATTGGACTTCCTTATTAGTCTTAAATCTCATATTGCTATTTTTTTTAACAAAGATTGAAAGTTAATACTTTGTTTAATAAGTGAAATTGTAAGATAGAAATTGTCAATAAACAAATTTATTTGTACTTTTTTTTTGCAATAATATTTTATTATAGTATTAAATCCTTAATTAAATATTTTGCATTGTAATATATATATATAACGTTTTTTATTCTTTACTATTAAATAAAATATTACATTTTATTTTCATTAAACAATTATTGTTTTCTCCTCTTAATAAAGGCATTAAAATAATCAAAAAAGCAAGCCATATATAACATGACATTATTTTTATAAGCTTGTATTTACAAAAATGTAATACAGAGAGCATACCAATAGCTCAAACAAGCTTTAATTGATAAGTACAGTATGAAAAAATATGTAAAATCTATATCCTAGAACATTCCTATTTCCAGACCAACTGAGAAAGCCATAAGCTCGAAATCAGTTGGTCTGGAGATAGGAATGTTTTGGATAGAGATTTTAAATATTTTCTTATACAGCACTTATCAATTAAGAGCTTGTTTGAGCTAAAGGCATTAAAATAAAATAAAAAAATAGAATAAGGCATATCTTTTAGTGAAAGTAATAATTTGTTTACTAATTAATTATTTTATTAGAGCTCATCAGAAATATATATATATATATATATATATATATATATATATATATATATATGAAAAACAAAAAAACACAAGTTAAAAACTTGCATACGCTTGTATTTATGACAATAGATGGGATCATACCAAAAACACCTTCAAGCATTTGTTTACATAAATGTCAGAGCGAGTATTTCACTATTTCTAACTTAATTTCCACCTTCATATCATGATTTCAAGCTATTTGCTATCGTCAGTGAAGGACAGGATTAAGAAACTAGATCTAAAACACAAACTCTGAGCATTTAAGAAACAGTTTCTATTTAGCTTGTGAGCGTGAATCTTTTAGACACGTAATGTCTTCAAACTCAGCATCGCATGCCAGATAGCTACATGGGTCTGATATCAGTTCAGCATCACCACATAGTAGAAGTCTCTGCAATATATATCATTGCAAGAAAGACCTCAAAGGTACATTTATGAAAAACAAAAAACACAAGTTAAAAACATGCATATGTTTGTATTTATGACAATAGATGGCGTCATACCAAAAACACCTTCAAGCATTTGTTTACATAAATGTCAGAGCGAGTATTTCACTATCTCTAACTTAATTTTCACCTGATATGAAGGTGGGAATTAAGTTAGAGATAGTGAAATACTTGCTCTGACGTTTATGTAAACTAATGCTTGAAGGTGTTTTTAGTATGATGCCATCTATTGTCATAAATACAAGCGTATGCAAGTTTTTAACTTGTGTTTTTTTGTTTTTCATAAATGTACCTTTGAGGTCTTTCTTGCAATGATATATATTGCAGAGACTTCTACTATGTGGTGATGCTGAACTGATATCAGACCCATGTAGCTATCTGGCATGCGATGCTGAGTTTGAAGACATTACGTGTCTAAAAGATTCACGCTCGCAAGCTAAATAGAAACTGTTTCTTAAATGCTCAGAGTTTGTGTTTTAGATCTAGTTTCTTAATCCTGTCCTTCACTGATGATAGCAAATAGCTTGAAATCATGATATGAAGGTGGAAATTAAGTTAGAGATAGTGAAATACTCGCTCTGATGTTTATGTAAACAAACGCTTGAAGGTGTTTTTGGTATGATGCCATCTATTGTCATAAATACAAGTGTATGCAAGTTTTTAACTTGTGTTTTTTGTTTTTCATAAATGTACCTTTGAGGTCTTTCTTGCAATAATATATATTGCAGAGACTTCTACTATGTGGTGATGCTGAACTGATATCAGACCCATGTAGCTATCTGGCATGCGATGCTGAGTTTGAAGACATTACGTGTCTAAAAGATTCACGCTCGCAAGCTAAATAGAAACTGTTTCTTAAACGCTCAGAGTTTGTGTTTTAGATCTAGTTTCTTAATCCTGTCCTTCACTGATGATAGCAAATAGCTTGAAATCATGATATGAAGGTGGAAATTAAGTTAGAGATAGTGAAATACTCGCTCTGATGTTTATGTAAACAAACGCTTGAAGGTGTTTTTGGTATGATGCCATCTATTGTCATAAATACAAGTGTATGCAAGTTTTTAACTTGTGTTTTTTGTTTTTCATAAATGTACCTTTGAGGTCTTTCTTGCAATAATATATATTGCAGAGACTTCTACTATGTGGTGATGCTGAACTGATATCAGACCCATGTAGCTATCTGGCATGCGATGCTGAGTTTGAAGACATTACGTGTCTAAAAGATTCACGCTCGCAAGCTAAATAGAAACTGTTTCTTAAACGCTCAGAGTTTGTGTTTTAGATCTAGTTTCTTAATCCTGTCCTTCACTGACGATAGCAAATAGCTTGAAATTATGATATGAAGGTGGAAATTAAGTTAGAGATAGTGAAATACTCGCTCTGATGTTTATGTAAACAAACGCTTGAAGGTGTTTTTGGTATGACGCCATCTATTGTCATATATATATATATATTGTTTATCATAATTAAACTGTAACTTGGAGACCAACAACTAATATAACAGATATTGTATATATAATGTAATAGTACAGTGTTCCTTTATTTTTATTTTTTTTAAAAAAAAAGTACAGATACATTTGCATTATGTATGTGAAGAGTAATTACTATAATATAGTACTTTAGAGAAGAAAAATGTGTTATGGTTAAAATAATTTAATTTATATTGTTTGAATAACATGTTTCAATTACATGTCAAATTCAAACTTACCATGAAAGTTTTATTTTATGAATATTCATTATAAACTTTTGAATAGTCATGAAACAAAATTACATTCTAGTTTTAATTCCAATGTATAACAAAAGCATGTTGTATAGCTAATTTAAATAACTTTTCATCAAATTTTTATATTATTATATTACTAGTAATTTATTCTTCATATAAAATATAATCAATTTTGTTAATGAATTATAATCTTAATCTTAGTTAACAGAGGTTTTAATTTACTATATTGGAATATATGTGGGAACATACTAAAGTTTGTGATGTAACTTTAAAATTTAGGTACTAGATTAAATTGTTAAAATATTGACAGCAATGACATATTTTTTTTCTGATGGCAATCAGATTGTATTGTTTGGTCATAATATTATTTTGCCTAGTTTCTGATCCTACAGTTTTTTGAAAAATTAATATACATATATTAAATAAGCTTATAAAAGTAGATTCAGCATTTTAATTGTCCTATGCATGTTAATTAAGTATTATTAGTATTATTCTAATGGGATTTTGCTTTATTTCTACTTTTTATTATTTTATTTTTAATAATTACTGTGGAATACTTAATTATGATTATTGAGAAGTCATTATGTATAATCTAAATAAATTTAATCGAAAAACCAATATATGATGTAAAATATATCTTTTCATTTAAATGAATATTGTTTTCATCATTTCTTATGCTTGTGAAATAAATCTAATTTTAAATGTAGCAATCTAATGAATTATAATTCAGGAGGTCATATAATATTTGAGAAACGAAATTAACAAACTTGAGTTGAGATTCGGATATTTTCATCTTTTAAAAGTGTTGCTTGACTACTACACTCAATTTTACAAGACAAAGTAAAATAAAGAAATGATTTGTCAATCAGAAGGTCATGTGATATTCAGGCATGAGAAGTGACATAATTTCTCTAGAATCTAAGTATCTTTAGCTTCTAAATAATCTGTCAATCTACCAACTGCACTAAATCTAACAGGGCATTTCTGTGTGTGGAAAGCTGAGGATGCCCTTAGATTTTACACATATTGTTCTTAGGAAGTTTTCCTCAGAACATAAATATTTTGCAAATTCATTACAATTTTTGAACAAAATTTTAAAAGTAGTATATTTAGTAGAAAATAATATTTGAATGCACTTTAGTGTAAATTAAAAAGTGTGCAGTAAAATGTAGATGAGGTGCAATTTATATTTTTGTATGATGTCTCTTTTATAATCAGTCATATTATTTTATGTTAAAATCCAGTTAGGTATTTATTTGGGTTATGTATTTTGTATAAAAATTATAGCTGATATATATTTAAGCAAGATATTTTACATTTAAAATCAAGTGTGTATATATATAATCTTGGTCTGCCCTTGATTATGCATTGTTGGATATATAAAGTAAAAAAAATGAATAGGACATTGATTTGTAGATTAATGGATATTTGGGGTTGTCAAACAATATTTTATTTCATTTTAATTTACTATAGAAAATCGTAAAATATAATAGGCCAATATTTCACAACTTATTTTATTTTTTAAAAAAATTATATGCTATTTATTTTCTTTTTTAAAAAAAATAAAATGATATTGTAACTTATTTGTTAAAGTTAAAATCTTACCTAAGGTTATTTATAAATTGAAAAAATGTATATTTTTGCTTACAATTAAGCAGTGATATTCTCTTTGTCTGTGTACTTTAATAACAATAAGTGATGTGTGTTCATTTGTGTTATATGTATTAATTTTAAAATTACAAATATTTTAAAAAGTAATATTTGCTTTTTCAAAATATATTGTTTACACAGTATTTTAAAAGTAAGCAAGGCGTATTTATTATTATTATTAATTTAAAAATAAAAATTTAAAGGTCTTTCTTATTACTGTTTTTAACATTCTTCTATAAGAAAACATATCATCAAGGTTGCTGGCTTGGGTTCAAATGATCTCAATAATTGCTCAATACAACTAAAGGATATAAACTTGAGTGTATTGATAATAAGCATATCTATGTTGCTGACGTCATTGATATGTAAATAAAAAACAATATAAATAAGCCTATGATTGTAAATTGACACTCTTACTTATTATTTATATGTATATGATGTACTTCTAATTGATCAATAAATATAACGTGTTAAGCATTATTTTTTTTTTTAAAAAAGAAGTGATATGCATATATGCAAAATTTATATTGGGAATAACATTGTGAATAAACAGACAGAAAAGTTGAGGCAAAAATGTACATCTTTTTGAGGAGTTTTTAAAACAACAGCTAAAACTAAATTTATTATCTGCTATAGCGTTTTTGGAAAAAATTAAAAATAAAATGTTTGTTTAAATATTATACATGCACGTCTAATTTATATACGAGTATCAATAAACAATATAGTAATTTGTCAAGGATTTAAAATAATATTAATCAATTAATGGAATAATTATTTGTTTAAAGAATGTTGAAAAAGTTTGAACTGCTACATTTTAATGTAATGCATTTGTATCAACTGATGGAATAATTAAAAGTTATAAAAATATTAATGAAGTGTTGACTGTACAAATATATATATATATATTTCAAGGGTTCATAGATTATTAAAGAGCAAAAGATAAAATGATAACTCTCCCAACAAATGGAATAATTAATAGTTAAAAATCTTAATAAAGTAACCATGGAAGTTAATATCTACATATATCAGTATTTATATATGTGTGTCAATGAAATAATAATTTATAAGGATGTATGGCAATAACTTTGAATAGGGTAGTAATCATTTTAAAGGAATAATATGCATTAATATTTTACCAGGAATTATTGACAAATTTGCTTCAAATATTCTAAATACACATATTTTTCTTTTATTTGATTATTGTCATTTAAAATATTGGTTTCTCTTGATGGAGTTTTGGGAACATAATAAAAACAAAAATATCTAAAGAGCAGAAGAACTCTTGGTGATCAATATAAATCACCATTAATACAGGTTGTTTGGTCTCTTTATAATTCATTATATGTAATTATTTGATTTAATATTATTATTATTATTAATATTACTATTATTATTATTACTATTATTTAAAAAGGGTTATTTAACATATACTTATGGTAGGTGAATCTTTAAATGGACACTTAACCAAAAAAACATTAATACTGCCGAAATTTTATATTAATAATCATAATAGATTTTACTTAATAACTTGGTTTGTTTCAGTGAATGTCCAGTGGTTAAACTATAACAAGTTAATATTTTCTGTCATATAATTTTATATATTGTCTATTTGAAGTTAATTAAATAAATGGATATTTTCTTCTGGTTCTTGAAAGAATGTTTATGTCTAGCAATATTTTGGTCATTTAACTAATACAAAATTATATGATGTCTTAGTTTAAATTATTATAACATATTTATTAATTTTCTTTTGTTTATTGTGTAAATATATTATTATTTTATTATTTATTACATCCAAAGTATAAGTCTCATTAAAATTAATAGATAAACTATATAGTAATTATAATTTATTATCTGCTGTAACATTTTTGGAACATGAAAGATCTGACTAACAAAGTAATGTAAATTTTATTTTTATAAAAGAAACCAGTTAATTAAAAGTTAATCTAATATTTTCATGAACAACCATTGGTATAAAAGCTGTTAATGAATTTTGAAATAAAATTTTATAATTACTAAGTTTAATATATTTTTACATTTTTGAATACAATCTAAATTTACCACAGCAACAGAAGAGTTATTTAAGAATGAATACTAATGCAAATATATTAATAAATTTTAAATATTATTTTAACATAAATTTTGGTTTATTTTTATTAATATTTAATTGAATACAAGTATAATTCCTATACTTGAATTTTTAAATGTAATTATATAAGAGAGCCTGAAAGTCTGTGTTCAATTCACTTATATAATTATTTTTATTTATAAAGCTTGCCTAATCTTCACTCATTATATTATATCATAGCTTTGAGTCATTTCTCTATTATAACATTATTAATATTAGGTAGTATATTGTTTCTTAAATATTTTTATATTATACAATTAACATAATATAATGTATTGGACATATAAAGTAAACAATTCATACAATCAATTTATTGGGTTATAACATTTAATATTCATCATGTTAATAATTCATTATAATAAAAGATTAATTCAATCTTTCATTATTTTGGCACTATTTTAATCTTGTTTGTTCAAATACTTAGGGTATTAATAAGAATTAACACCCTCATGTTCTCAAGATTACATCGGTATAAATTTGATGTATAGAGCTAGAGTTATACAAGTAGAGTTTTTTTTTATCTTGTCTAATTTTATATATTACAGATTTTGCCATCCTTAATTTTAGCATTTGAAAAGTCTCTTCATCTGATTCATTCTGTGCCATTACAGTATGGTTGTATGATGTAGATAATTACTTTTTGGGTTAAACCATGTATTATATTCCATTAAATACTAATATTTTGATGAATTAGCATACACCATTATCAAGGGTAAATTTTGAAAGAAATATTCAAAAGCTAACCTTGACAATTACAGATGCTAGTTCATTGAAATATCAGTATTGTACCAAAGTACATTGATATGTAATTAATTTATTATGAATTCCATGTTTAAAAATATAAAAGTTTAAAATTAAGAGAATAAAATGTAAAAACTAAAGAGTAGGGGGGGAGGGGGAATTTATTATTAAATAAAATAAACTGTAAACGCTGGTTAAAATAATAAGTTGTTTAAAATAATAAGCTGTTTAAAATAAAAGATTTTTTTTTGTGTGTAAAAAAAGAAAAAATCTTGTAATAAATAAATGATTTAATATTTTTTAAATGAATTTTTAATAAAATAATAAAGAGATTTTGTTTTATCTTATAATAAAATAAATAAATATATGTGCATGTGTGTATGCAATTTTTAATAAAAAGTAAATGCTAAAAGCTGATTTTATTTCGTAAGATGAACGCTGCTGCTAAAAATAAAGTTTTCCATTGTTTAAAACAATATAAATAGCTCAAATTTTGTTCATTCTTGGTTCTGACTTTGTTATTTTAATAAAATATTTTGAAGTAAAGCCGCTCTCTATGCATTTAAGATCTGCGATTAGTTAGGAATGTAATCATGTTGAAATAGACTAATTGAACAGCGGAGTGCAGGGACCTCAAACCAGCCATGAAAATATCAGGACACAGGATCTATGAAAAAATCTTTACCAGTCATCGATGAGTTAAGAGATAATTCCATTATACTGTTTCTGTCATATTTAAAAACCTAGGTAATTATTTGTCTTTGTTATCTGAACATTTCGATTTCCTCTTAAAGTAAAGATAGACTTTATTAAAAAACTTTGAACTTTTTTTGAATTAAACTTTAAAAAAGAATAAACTATAAACTTCAAAAGATAATATATTTGCAATAATAAAATAAGTAAAAGCAGCTTCTATTAAATAATATTTTTGGCATGTGTGATTTGATTTTTTAGACTTAAACTTAAAAAATAATAATAATAAAATATGATGTAATGTGTATAATGTATTTGCTCAAGTAATATATTAAAATGCTTATTTTAATCTTTAAAAAAAAGAAGTGTATGTGTGATTCATTATAAGATAAAACGATGCATTTATTTTAAAATAAAGTAAAACATTTAAATTATTTTTCTTAAAATACTTATGTTTATTCTGATGTGTGTGGGTAAGTATAAATATTTATTTTCTTAATAAGAGTAGGAGGAAAAAAAATCCAATCATTAATAATAGTATTTTAGAAAAGATTCACCAAGTTAAATCTATAAATGTTTAGCATTCAGTATAATGTTGTTATTATTAGTTTTAAAGGAGTGAAGTATTATTTAGAATGGTTCAGGGGAAATTATTTTAGTTTTAGAAAATAGTAGCAGTTTAGAACATGCGGGCATTTAAGATATCTTCTGTTTGTTTATTAGTGGGTGGTTGGAACTGACTGAGCTAGTGGACTTTCAGATACCAGGTTGTGCTGATCAGATAAACATGCTAATTCTAATGTAATTAGCTGGCATGTAAGGGATTTTTTTTCTTCTTTAAAAATAATAATAAAGTGTTTATGTGATCGGTATATATTTTGTAGTTGAATGTTGAATGTTATTGATAGTTCCTATTAGTAATATTTGACACTTTACCTGAAAACCAACTATTTTTCTGAAAGGGAAATTTTGGAGGACAAAATATAAAAAAATATTAGTTAATATTTTATTTGTCGATGCTTAGTGATTGTTGTTTCCCATAGTTTAAAAGTTTAAATTATAAGTAGTAGTTTTCTTTATTGTTCTTAAGAGATAGTGAAGGTAGAAAGTGTTAAATATAATAATAATAGTAATAGTAGTTAATAGTAGTTGTTTTTCGTTAATGGTTGTTCAGAGCAGATTGATTTCAAATTAGCAAGTTGGTTCTAATTAGCAGGTTGGTTCACTTGGTGCATCAATGTGGTGTGAAACTGTTTCTTTTGGTGCTTTTGATGTGGCGCAAAGCTTTTTTATGTACTGTGTCAATGTGGCCCGAGAATTAGATGTTTCGAGTGGAAGAACTGACGGAAGTTTAGTTTAGGAGGGGCATACGGCACAATAACATAGTTAGTTGGACATTTATTAGGCGCAGTAACATGGCCCAAAAGTGGTCATTTTAAGTGGAAAAATCGATAGTTGTAGTTTAGAAGGGGTACATGACATATTAACGTAGTTAGTTGGATGTTTATTAGGCGCAGTAACATGGCCCAAAAGTGTCATTTTAAGTTGAGAAATAGAAGTTGTAGTTTGGCAGGGGCATTCAGTGCATTAACATAACTAGTTGGACGTTTAAGAGGTGCAGTAATATGGCCTGAAATTTAGTTGTTTATGTGATAGGACCATAGTTGAATGGTCATTTTCACATTAACGTAGGACCAATGTAAAGAATAATTGGACGTTGATGTAGAGATTTAAAGAAGCCTGAAAATGATCATAGCAAATGATAAGATTACTATAAGACATAGTTGGGAATTCATTTGGTGAATCAACATGGCTTGAAATTAGATGTTTAAATAGAGTAAACGACTTGAATTATAGTTAGTTGTTTAAATGGAGGGTCAAAGTTGACCATTGTTATATATTAATAGGGGATATTTACTGAAGAAAAGTGTCATAAAGGTATTGGTAGTATTTGTATTTTTTTTCACGAACAAGCTAACTTTGGTGTATGATAAAAAGTTGATAGTTAAGGTAGAAAGTGTTAAATATAATAATAATAGTAATTGTAGTTAATAGTAGTCGTTTTTTGTTAATGGTTGTTCAGAGCAGGTTGATTTCAAATTAGCAAGTGGTTCTAATTAGCAGGTTGGTTCAGTATGTAACCAAAAAGTAATAATATATATATATATATATATATATATATATATATATATATATATATATATATATATCAAAATATTAATATAAAACAAACTAACCAAAGGAAATACATATAAAAACAAAAAAAGACTTATAAATCCAATAAATAATATTATATTTCAACCAGAGGACTGGTTTTCATCATGAAAACCAGTCCTCTGGTTGAAATATAATATTATTTATTGTATATATATATATATATATTGTACCAGTTTGATATCCCCAAGTGGTCTTATACAGCTAGACCCACATATGCACCAAGCATGAAGTGACATATGTCACAACATGGAAAATTGATAGCAATTCTCCAAAAATATTGTTGATTAAATATAAATAAAATATCTCTAAAAAATTATTAGAGGAAGTGGATTGAACCTAAACTTAGGTCAATCGAAGCCTTCCCTGTTAAATTATTTCACGATCATCCGATTAAATATACATTGATCATTTGGAGATTTTTCACACTTTTAAGAGCACTGAAATGTTTTACTTCAGCCTCTAGTGCCACGCCCATTAAAGACGATATTGTTTATTTTCTTTTTCTGTCCCGAGAGAGTGTGCAAAATATGAGGATCATTATTGTATATTAAAAATTCAAAAAGTTCGGACTGGAATAAAGGAAATAATCTAACCCCCCGGTAAGTTACCCCTATCTAGAACATTATACATGTTCTTTAAGTCTCAGGTTACTAAGTGGGTTAGCATTCTGATTAAATAACTACAATTCTATCTCCTAATGAATCAATAATACTTCAAAACCAAGTAAAGGAAATGGTAAACCATTTAACTATGAAATTTACTATTTATTATTCCCAGATTATTTTATATTTCCCTCCATCAATTACATAAAAAATAATATTATCCAATTCATATCTCAAATAATGAAAATATAATATTAATGAGATATTACCTGAGTAAATTTAAAATTCATTTATAGAAACAAATGCATATATATAACAAAAAAATATTTAAAGGGTTACGCAATAGGTGTGATCTATATCCCTTCCCCACTTTAACGCAATAAATTCAGAAATCAAATGTATGCAGCAAATATTATATATTACAAAAAAAATATTTTAAATACAAAGGTCAATCTTGATAATATTCGAGTAAATAAAAACCTAGTAATTATTTATATATCTAAGGAAAAAAACTTTAATATTATATAAAAATAGAGAAGATAAATAAAAAAAATTAAATACACTCATCTGAACTTATACTTTCATTAAGTTCAACTCCAACATGGACTACATGGCTATTCAACAGGGCAGATAGGGCTTCCTTTCACCAATACACATATGAGTCTTTTTTCCATCAGGGTCTGCTGTTTCTCCTATGGCATTTTTGGACTTGATGGACAAACATGTGGTGCACTATGGCTAGAAGTCTACTCCATGATAGTGTAGTAAACTGGAACAAACAATAAGGTCATCTCCTTGATTATAGGTTGGTTAATATGATTTTCATGTAGACATATATATATATATATCACTTTCATGTCAGACTTTATTATACACCTCGGCTATACAAATACTTGCTTGTGACTAAAGATTATGCTTGGCACATAGGTCAAATACGAATTAAAGTTCTTTAATATGATTGTTTTTTTTTGTTAAAAAGATAGGGGATTCATACTGTTGATAACTTTTCTAAAATCCATTTAATGATCTTCCCATGTTCGAATGGCTAATTTCAAATTTCCTTTCAGCTTTCTATTTTTTAGACCAGCCAGATACAACTATAATTTTTAGCAAGCAAATATCATTTTTCCTTTTTTTATGCTTTGTTATTTTCTGCAAGCATATACCATTCCATTACTTAGACACACTGGAGCCAACTCTTATTTTTAGCAAACATAGATTGTCCTATTTCTGGAACAAGCTGAAAACAAAGTTTTTTTATTTTCTTAAACATCTGCCATCTGACTGCTTTGGCAAGCTAGGCACAACTGACCTCAATGCCCCAAGTAAGTAGCACATATGGCCCAATTAGTCCAATTGTAATACCCCCCTATGAACTATTTCATCAGCTGATTAATAAGACTATACTTTTATATTAATTTACCCACATTCTTTCACTTTTTATGTATTAAAGCATGATTTCTCTAATACTGGAATTTGTATAGCTTCCATATTGATTAATTACACCACCCATTGTGTTTACATTCTTTTTAGATAAAATTGACTTTCTGATTTTATCTTTATCCATGATCAACCAGAACAAATTTTTTTTAATACAAAACATTTTTCTTTTGCTAAAAGTATATTACAATTGACAAAAGGGTTTTTTTTTTTTTTTGATAAATTAATATTAATTACCAACCATCTTATTCTAATAAATATAAAATTTAAATTCTAATAAGTACAAAATTTAAATTCTATTTAAACAATTTTTAGAAAAAAAAAAACATTTCTATATACATGTATCAGAACATTTACAAGTGGTAATAAACTTAAATACAAAAAAACTGTTTCACATGTAAACAAATGTTACAAGCTTAGTTTTTCTTTTATGATATAGATTTCCTGTGCAAATAAAATTATTAACACATATACTGCATACATTTGTACTGTGGGTGTAAATAGGAATATAATATAGATCCAACCCATTTATTTATGTACCATATATAAGTAACTCCAAATACACATCTAAATTATGATTTAATAAATCTGTTAAAATTTACAATTTTAATATGATAAATGTTAGCTGTGCTGAATCTTCAGCAACAGCCATGTTGTGCATGGCCATTATACACGGTCTGGCACAATATATATATATTATATATATATATATATATATATATATATATATATATATATATATATATATATATATATATATATATATTGTAACGGCATTTAAAACTGCTTAATTACACTTTTTAAGACTTTTTTCAACTTTTACAACTCAAACTTTTTAACTTTAAAAACTTTCTAATTATTTATTTTAATTTTATAAAATCATATTATTTTGCAAAAATATCTTTTAAAAACCCATTACTCAAGCAGGAGAATAAATAGGATAAATACTTACATATCAATCATACCCCCAGTCAGACTGTGATTTAATAAAATATTAAACCGACAATCGTTTCTCCAGGCTGAAGTAGCTCTCTGGCTGCCTGAAACATGAAACATCCCATGGGAAATTTATAACAGGTTTAAAACCCAGGGCACCATCCAATGCTGATATTGGAACCCATGAGATGTCAACAACATGTTTCAAGCACTTGACCCATGGCTAGTTCTTCACATGAGACCGGCTGCACATTTGACTGTGAATGGAGAGTGAGAGAAAGATGGAAAAAACGGCATTAATAATTTTAAACAAAATTTATTTAAAACAAAAAACAAGAAAAAAACAATGATAATAATTATAGATGCAAGAATATGATATAATTAAAATGTATACACATAAGAAATATTACAGTGTTAATAAAATTTGCATGCTTATTTTAACAAATGAGATTTAAAAGTTTTTATCCTGATATTAATATTTATCTAGAATTTATAGCGCTGCTTTTGGACTTTCTTTGTCATTTCAACATAATCTTTGTAGCAATTCTATTATTCTTTAATTTTCATAGTGGGTATCACAGTTCCTGAATTTTTTTTTGTAGTTGGGTGATTACCTCTTTTTGTTATCGGATCCGGTTAGTTTCTTGATCCTGGCATTGGTATTTCTAACTGAAAGATAGCTTCTTGTGGTCCCTTGTTCAGGTGGCTTGGTTTACTTAATTTTCAATTAATTTAGTAGGGCAGGTTGAAACTTCAGCAGAAGGCGAGTCAGAGTAATATGTTACGGCATTTTTGCTAAATGGCACACGGGAGAATAGCGGAGAAAATGACCGAACACAACATTCGTTTCTAGCCAATCATTCTTTTTAATCTCTGGCTTGAAAAATGAACTTAATTCAAACTTAACAATTCTGCTGAACTCACAATTTAACCATTTAATTCAAAACTCTCTCTCCCTTTCTCTAAAACAATAGAGGTGTGCCTTTTCTATTATTCTGACCCCACCCCCCTGCTCTAGCTTCAACACATTTTATCTCAAAATAATTAATTATAATTTACATTTATTTATTTCTGCTTTGAATTTTAATTACAGAGATTAAAAATTGTTCAACTAATAAGTCTGGAATTTTAATCTCCAGCCTGATTATTTTTGTACATAATATCTTAATTAATCACAAACCTTTTATTTTTTAATTAAAAACACTTTTTTCCTTAAAGAATATTTTTATCAGATAATATTGTATAAAAGAATGACAAGTTATAATTATTACTTTCTAACTTATCTCTAAATTTCCCTGTATTTTAATTTCTATATTTTCAAGTATTGATTCTGAAATATTTTTTTTAATTTTATATATTTTTTAATAAATAAAAACAAGTGAACTATGTAACTCGTATATACACACACACCTATGCAACAAGTGTATGTACATACTGTTACAATATATATATATATATATAATATATTGTAACAGGAGAAAGATCTTTGAGATTCACATACACTGACCATGGGGGCGCCACTAGTCTGAAAATAGGAAAATAGAAAATAGAAAATAGAAAGGGTACATATAATGAAGTTGTGGAAAAATAAATATGAAAAGTGTGATTATACAGAAAGTGAATTATTGGTTTTTATGCTAGGTTTGGGAAAAGATAAGGGGGATTTAGATATAAAGGTTATAGAGTTGACAAAAATTATGTTGTGGAAATGGGATAGAGCAGATTATGGGTAAATTTAGAGTGGGGAATGTAAAAGAAAGTGGCTAACAGGTTTATCTGGGCTTGACTTCGTTTAAGGAGAAGCCATAATACATCACATCACATCACATCACAACTAGGCATTTATTTTAAGGGTGGACAGGATATGCGAATCAAAATGCACCAAACTAAACTCAGGGAAGAACAAGATATCTTAACTATTGTTTAGACAGTTGAGAAATCAAAGCACAAAGACAAACGTCAGCCAAATTAAGTTTAAACAATTTATTAATTTTATTAAAAGTTGGGCAATAGAGTGAAGACATTTAGCCACGAATACAAAAATGGCTTATAGTAACATATACGTATTTACTAGAGAGTGACAAGAGTATGACAAACATGAAGGCATTAAACATTTTAGCAGCCAAATTCTCTCAGTAAAATATAAGAAATGGTTAGGATAATATCTTCTTGCTGGTCAGCTTTAAAATTACAAAAACAAACAACAACTCTAGCTTCCTGAATCAGAGATAATAAAACAGTTACTGTCACTCCGGAAATCAATGAAACCAGCATGGACGTTCGAACAGTAATAATCTCATTACTGTCATTAAAATGCCACAGGACTGCTTTGCATAATACTACATTCAAAGTAAATGTGGTTAATCTCACATACAATACAGCAAAAGATATTTGATTACAATCTCACATAATCCAGAAAGAAACGACTACTTTCAGACAACCTGAAGAAATAACTTGATAAATAGACAGCAAAAAGATTGTGTTGTTTGCACAAAAAGTGCAAACGAAACATGCTTAAAGACTCTTTATTTTACAACTAAAGGCAGGTGAATAAATAAAGACTACGAAAACTGCCAATGCATTTTGTAATAGTTAAGGAAATAATCAGGTATTTATTAATCATATAAAATACAATCTCCTAATGCACCCCCTGATAAACAAAAATTGCAAACAAACTTGAAATCTTAAAACTAAGATTCCAAGACACACTTTAAATACTAAAAAAAGTATATACAGATAATAAATAATTAAAAACAAGTAATAACATTTTAAAACATACTTATCTTTAGATTGAGCAGAGATTTAATTAAATGCAATTTATTTACCCTGGGTAGAATAGAAAAAAAAGTTTAGCTTACAGTAAGGCATAGTTCTAGGGATTTCATGATGAGTGCACACTTTTGACAATAGTTCCTCTTTCCGGCAATTTCTCTTAATGACAAAGGCAAGTGTCGAGGCAAATTGGGAATCCAGCTTTGTCAGAGTTTTATGGCATGAGTGAAGAACAGATTCAAGCCTGAGGCTCATCTTTATGTGAATTAGCACTGCATCTGAAGGTTTCCAATATGAATAGCAGCGTTTGTTGACATCATGAAAGCAAATTTCAAAGATCTCTTAATTGTTCAAACTGCTATCCAAAACGGTGTGACTCTCCTCTGGCAATAATCCAAGAGTCTATATCTATACTCAATGTCTTCCATCTTAAAATTCATGGGCTTTGCTCTCCTCACTACATTTCCCACGCAAAACTTTCATTAGTCTCTAATTCTATGTCTCAGGCAGGGCAAATATTAATTTTCCGCTCAATCTAATTTAAGAATTCCAACCAGGGATATTGAAACAAAAATGACAATACAATTAAACCTTCACTTTATAGCATTAACTTTAAAAATGATTAAAATAAAAGCAACAGGAATATATAATTAGCAAGCTTGCCTGTTTTTAATCAAATTGATTAAAACAGGTGGTGAAAGTAAACTATTTTAAAATAAATCAATTTTGTAAACAAAGTAGTGAAAGTAAACTATTTTAAATATAAATCAATTCTATAAACAAAAATTAAAATGCCCTATTTAAATATAACCAAGTATATGTGTTAATACAAGTACTTTTTTTTTTAAATAATAATAAGCAATTTTAACATTAGTAATAAAACCATTGAATCGGAAATCAATTTGGTTCAACTACCCCAATACCTGATCAAAAAAAAAATCCCTGTAACTTCCCCCTTTTTTTTAAATGTGTTAACTCCCCCCCCTGCAAAATCCCATCTGGACCTTTGTTATATGTGTTAACTGCAATCAATCACTTACTACATCTATGATAATTTTTGCTACTTACCTGTCATTATTGATCCTTTGTTCAGGGCATTATATACTACATCTATGATAATTTTTGCTACTTACCGGTCATTATTGATCTTTTGTTCAGGGCATTATAGGAACCCTGAATTTCAGACTCGTCTTCTAGAAGAAAGGCATTCTGACCATATTTTTTTTATAGTAAAATGTCCATCATATATCGGAAAAAATGTTAAATCCAGTCACCAGTATCGAATTGGCAAGGATTCCAGTTTGCATGCCTTATGTGCAATTCAGCCATGTGTTTTAATTTTATCCTAGCTTTTTCTTTGTCCCTCTCTCCATTAGGATTATCACGGTCCATGGGTAATGGAGCTTTGATAAGTATAGGATATTTTTTTCCGAAATGCAGCCTAATGGGAGTAAACCCTGTGGACTCATTTAACGTCCAATTAATATAATTAACAACATTATCAGTCTGTTTCATCCATTCTCTGTGGTTCTGGTTGACATACAACCGGAATAAACAGTTAAGCTCTCTCATGACCTGCTCACAGGGATTAGATTGAGAGTTGCGTATGGATGTTGTTTTATATCCTGTTTCTGGAGCTAATGTTTCCACTGGCGAGATTTAAGGGGTGTTTCATGATCTGAGAGTATACATTGTGGCTTGCTGATTCTAGGAATTTGCTGCTCTTGTAAAACTTTGATAGTGCTTAAAGCATCAGCCTTTCTTAATGGATAAGCTGTCACATATTTTGAAAAAACCTCATACATGACAACTAACAACCGGTATCGCTGATATGCTGGTAATTTACCATAAAAGTCAATAGCTAGTAACTCATTAGGATTCTGAGCTAGAATGGGTTGCAAGACTCCCGTAAAATTTTTGTTTATGGGTTTCGTTCATGAACATGTGTGGCAACTTCTGAGAACCTATAAAATATTTGAATACATCCCTCACCAATAAAATAATTCTTGGAGCACATACTCAACCTTATGTGGTCCAAAATGTCCATACAGACAATGCACATATTCAATTAAACGATTCATAATCTTTTTAGGTATGAGGGTTCTCCAGTAACATCCTCAATACGATAAACTCCTTCTTGTTGATCTAACTTGGATAGGTCCATTAGTGAGGGATTCAGGGCTCCTTTCTTGTAGGCTACCATTGGAGAATAATCCACATCACTTGCCTGTATTTCTGGTAGTTTCTGTAAATCATGTTCCTTGAAATCATCGATAACTGATGTAATCGCAGCAATACTTAACTTATCCAAGTGTAGGTGATGCTGTGAAAGATCTATGGGGTGCCAACTTAAGACATCTGCCACAATGTTATCCTTGCCAGGGAAATAGACCACTCTATATTGAAATTTTTGCAATATCAAGCTCCACCTAATGAGCCGATCATTTGTCAGGTAACTATTATTCAGAAATTCTAAACATTTATGGTCAGTAATAACAATGATGCTTGAGCCCAGCAAGAATTGTTTGAACTTTCTGAAGGCCCATACAATGGCCAGAGCCTCTTTTTCAGTAGTTTTATAATTATTTTCAGCCCCTTTTAGGGTACGGCTACAAAAATTTTATACCTTGTGACGTTTCTGCTCATCAATCTGGAATAAGACTACTCCCACTCCATGTCATCTACTATCAGTTTGAATATAAAATGTTTGGGAAAAATCAGGGTAATCCAGAATTACTTGTTTTAGAAAATTCTTCTTGTTGAGCTGAAGCTCCTGCTCCTGTTGTGAACCCCAAAACCACTTCTGGTCCTTTCTTAATAACTGGACTAAGGATGATGATTCTACAGCAAAATTTTCATAAACCAGTGGTAAAAGTTGCAGAGACCTAAAAATGACCTCACCTGGCATCTGTTAGCAGGCATAGGAAAATGCTCAATTGTAGCTAATTTATCTGGATGGGGTTTAATACCATCCTTCCCAATTACAACGCCCAAAAATGCCACTTCATCCATGGGTAAGTAACTTTTCTGCAAGTTGATCGTGATATTTTTTTGACTGAATACAGTCAAAAATATCTCCACATGATCCAATTTCTCTTCAATATTTCTGGATGTGATAACCACATCATCCATGTACATTACTATAATATTTTTAACCTTCTCTGACAATATCTGATCCAAACATCTTAACAACCCAGATACACTGTTGATCCACCTGTACAGCATCTGTTTAAAGACATACGTATACCCTTCATACCGGAATCCTGTATATTGGCGATCGGATGGATGAAGGGGTATCTGCCAATAACTCAAAGTCAAGTCAAACATACTAAAGACAGTTTTCCCTTCAAATCTAGCCAGAATTTCAGATATTGTAGGAGGAATGTCTCTTTCAGGAATAGTGATAGCATTTAAATGGCGAGCATCCAAACATATTTTAGCTGCCACATCTTTCTTCTTTACTACCACCAAAGGGTTAATGTAAGATGATGCTTGTTTACCAATAACACTCCATTCAATCATCTGTTGTATCTGACTATCTACCTCAGCTTTATATTGAAATGGAATGGGGTAAGATCGACCTTGAAAATGGTTTTCCTCCTTTACTTTGATCTGATGAACATACCCTTCAATGGCCTGAGGTCTATTAGAAAAAAAACATATGGTACTGTGTCAACACCTATGTTAAAAGATGTTGCTCTGTTCTCTTTAGTATGGACTGTTCCACCTTATTCTTTACTTCAGTGGTGTCTAAGACTGATTGCATACAGTGTATTTGTAATGACTGATACTTTTATAATCCCTCCAAGGGCATTATGCTTTCTCTACACTGAAATACACATTGACCATGATCAAGTACGCTGATGAAGAAAATCTGTTCCCACTATGACATCTTGTATCAACCTGGGCATTATCAAAAAGACTTGATCCATTTCCATGTTTCCCAGATGAAGCTGGATCCAAACCTGCTTTGTCACTACATTTGCCTTTTTACCATTAGCCAATGTAACTTGCAGTCTCTTTAGAGGCAAGGTACACAGGTGAGTTTGTTGTTTTAACTGTGAATAAAAATGACTGGAAATCAGTGACATTTGACTCCCTGAATCAATTAAAGCCTGCGCTGTGATGGATCCAGTTTTTATAGTTATGATGGGACAAGTCTTTTTGGCTCCAACTAACATCGGTTCATCTTTATCCACCACCACATTGGATACTGTTCTTCCATCTTCATTAAGTATGTTTTCCTTCTCTATTTTATCCCTACTATAATCAATCTCTGTCAATAATGTTATTATTTCTTCTATACACATTTTATAATTAACTAACATGGCTTGTTGTATCGCCACTGGCATATTGTTTCTTATTATTGAGATTATCTGGCTTTCTGGCAAAGACAATGCCATCAACGACTTCAGTATGGCATCTTGATTACAGAAAAACTGTGTATAAGTTCCTCCATCCTTTTTGGAATATGCTTGCTGCTAAACTCTCCTAAAGATGCAATATTGTTTCTCTTCACTCCAAAAACTGTGCATGATGGTGTATCTATACTCCCCAAATGTCTGTGGCTTTACACATAAAGTATGCCACCAATCTATGGCCACACCCTTCAAATGATTACAAGCCACTGCAATCTTTTCTTGTTCATTCCATTCGTGAAACTGAAACACTTGTTGAAGGCTTTCAAGATGCGCAGCTGGACTTTCCCAATTATCTGCCATGAAAACTTTTATCTGGATCAATTTTGTACCTTTAAGTTTACTTTGCCTATTTTCAACTTCCTTATAAACTCTTGGCACTCTTTAACAGCTCATTTATTCATATATATTTTTGCTTTTATTGTCAGTCTTAGAAAACAATGCCTCTTACTATTTATTTAACACTAAGTTTGCCAATCAATGTAAAAGAAAAACGCTATTTAACTATTTATTTGTCACAAGAAAAAGACTTCCCAATATTTATTTTGCTATTTTAAAATAAAAATTTAGCTATGAAAGCAAATGCTGTTTACTGTTTATTAATTATTTCATATGAAAAGACGAACGAACTATTTTTATCTTTTTTTTTAATAAATCTAGAAATGAATACAACACTACTTTCTACTTATTAATTATTTGTCATATGAAAAAGACAAACTATATATATTTAACTCTTCAAAAAAAACAATTAACTCCAACAGACTTTTTAGAAAATACGCTATTTATTGTTTCCAAATTATTTCATACAAACAAAAAAAAGGAACCCTTTTCTACCAAACTGCTCTAACAATACATGCCACAACTAACAAAAACTAATCCCCACCTACTATATCTTGCCGCTTACACCTAAAATCTTTTTCAGCCGTCTAAACAAAATCTCACATGGGCTTGAACTCGAAGCTCCATGTTGATGCGTTAAAATTTATATATATTTAATGAGAGAAAGATCTTTGAGATTCACATATACTGACCATGGGGGCGCCGCTAGTCTGAAAATAGGAACTAGACATTTATTTTAAGGGTGGACAGGATATGCGAATCAAAATGCACCAAACTAAACTCAGGGAAGAACAAGATATCTTAACTATTGTTTAGACAGTTGAGAAATCAAAGCACAAAGACAAATGTCAGCCAAATTAAGTTTAAACAATTTATTAATTTTATTAAAAGTTGGGCAATAGAGTGAAGACATCTAGCCACAAATACAAAAGTGGCTTATAGTAACATACGTGTATTTACCAGAGAGTGCACAAGAGTACGACAAACATGAAGGCATTAAACATTTTGGCAGCAAAATTCTCTCACTTAAAATATAAGAAATGGTTAGGATAATATCTTTTTGCTGGCCAGTTGTAAAATTACAAAAACAAACAACAACTCTAGCTTCCTGAATCAGAGATAATAAAACAGTTACGGTCACTCCGGAAATCAATGCAACCAGCACAGATGTTCGAACAGTAATAATCTAATTACTGTCATTAAAATGCCATAGGACTGCTGCGCATAATACTACATTCAAAGTAAATGTGGTTAATCTCACATACAATACAGCAAAAGATATTTGATTATGATCTCACATAATCCAGAAAGAAATGACTACTTTCAGACAACCCGAAGAAATAACTTGACAAATAGCCAGCAAAAAGATTTTGTTGTTTGCACAAAAAGTGCAAATGAAACATGTTTAAAGATTCTTTATTTTACAACTAAGGGCACGTGAATAAATAAAGACTACGAAAACTGCCAATGCATTTTGTAATAGTTAAGGAAATAATCAGGTATATATTAAACATATAAAATACAATCTCCTAATGCACCCCCTGATAAACGAAAATTGCAAACAAACTTGGAATCTTAAAACTAAGATTCCAAGACACACTTTAAATACTAGAAAAAGTACATACAGATAATAAATAATTAAAAACAATTAATACCATTTTAAAACATACTTATCATTAGATTGAGTGGAGATTTAATTAAACGCAATTTATTTACCCTGGCTAGAATAGAAAAAAGTTTAGCTTACAGTAAGACAGAGTTCTAGTGATTTCATGACGAGTGCACACTTTTGACAATAGTTCCTTTTTCCGGTGATTTCTCTTAATGACAAAGGCAAGTGTCAAGGCAAATTGGGAATCTGGCTATGTCAGAGTTTTATGGCATGACTGAAGAACAGCTTGGAGCCTGAGGCTCATCTTTATTTGAATTAGCACTGCATCTGAAGGTTTCCAATATGAATAGCAGCGTTTGTTGACATCATGAAAGCAAATTTCAAAGATCTCTTAAATGTTCAAACTGCTATCCAAAACGGTGTGACCCTCCTCTGGCAATAATCCAAGAGTCTATATCTATACTCAATCTCTTCTATCTTAAAATTTGTGGGCTCTTCTCTCCTCACTACATTTCCTGTGAAAAACTTTTATTAGTATCTAATTCTATATCTCAGGCAGGGCAAATATTAATTTCCCGCTCAACCTAATTTAAGAATTCCAACCAGGGATATTGAAACAAAAACGACAATACAATTAAACCTCTGCTTTTTAGCATTAACTTTAAAAACGATTAAAATAAAAGCAACAGGAATATATAATTAGCAAGCTTGCCTGTTTTTAATCAAATTGATTAAAACAGGGGGTGAAAGTAAACTATTTTAAAATAAATCAATTTTATAAACAAAGTAGTGAAAGTAAACTATTTTAAATATAAATCAATTCTATAAACATAAATTAAAATGCCCTATTTAAATATAACCGAGTATATGTGTTAATACAAGTACTTTTTTTAAAATAATAATAAGCAATTTTAACATTAGTAATAAAACCATTGAATCGGAAATCAATTTGGTTCAATATATATATATATATATATATATATATATATATATATATATATATATATATATATATATATATATATATATATATATATATATATATATATATTTCAAATATAGTCTATAATATTTGTTTATATATAATGGATTTTCACTTTTATTTTATTTTTTTTTAAATAATTTTATATCTGAACTGTTATATAAGCAGAGGGGAAAATATAATCAATGCTTTACATATTAACTCTACTAATTTATCTATAAATACATAGACTGCAGCCACATTTTAACACCATTACACCTACTATATGCTGCTAAAAGCAAAAGATCTCTCCCATGAACACTTTTAACTTATAATGGATATTAAACCTAGTAGACATCCAGTAAATTAACTGGAGTATGCACAAAAAAAAATGTAAACATTTACCATGCTTGATTCATTAGCTAGCTCAATGAAACTCCCTGTGTTTAATCAGAAATCGAATATTTAAAAAAACAATATAATTAACAAACTGATGAAATTTGGAGACAAAAAAGTTCAAGCCAAATTAATAATTAAATAATATATTTATTTACAGAATTAACACATATCAGATTAGAACCAAAAAAATAAAAAATTAAATAAAAATGAACTACTTACAAAGTTATTTTAGCAGAATTAATTTCTTCTTAAATTAGGAAGTAAGTTTATGCATTTTTTTTAGTTTTAGCAAAGTTTATAGGAAACATATATATCTTACCCCTCATATTTCAATTTAAATCTAGACTTTGATTTTTGATTTTATTTGATCTAGGTTTGGGTTTTAGATTTTTTTGAAATAATCTCTATTCTCTTTTTTTGACAATGCTTATAGTTTGTGAACAGGACTCTTGCATAGCCTTCTGCTTTTTTTGGCAGCTAGAAACTTTTTCATTCCAGGGAAGCATCTATCTTTATTTGATTGTTTAGCAAGTCTTGAACATATGACAGACAGATGTCTCAGAAGTAACAGGTGAATGTTTTTGTTACAACTCAGGCTATTGATAATTTATTAAAACTTCATAGTGAAAGAACTGAAAGAACACCCATTTAGTGGTGTTAGCCTATATTCAGAGATTTCTAGGTATCACTGTAGCACAAAACTAAATGTTCACAATGTGAGAGACTGTGAAACTTGGTACTATGATAGCAAAATTATCAGCAGTAGAATTTAATAACTTGAATAATTTCAATAAATCTGAATAACTACGAATAACTGACTATCAACCTTGAATAACTCTAATAACTAATATAAATTTATTAGCTTTTATATGCTTAACCAACCATTTTCTTGAGTAATCATCCACATTAATCAGTTTCTATTTTATTTCTCTAATTAATTAAGCTTCTTTTCAATCATAGTTACTTATCTAATTAGTTTACTGTTTTTTTTCAATAAAACATCTCTTTTTGATTAGATAATAATTTACAAAATTAAAATAATTTTTTATAAAAACTATTTTACATTCCATTTCTTTTTTTTTTTTTTAAATTAAACGCTTGCTTATCGAATATACTTGTAAGGTTATTCTTTTTGTTTTCTTTTATTTGTCATTTTAAGGATAACATTTTAGAACTGTATTTTTTAAAAGAAAAGCTAAGCATTTTTTTCTGCCTTTATTTAGCCAGTGATTACATTTGTTAGATATTCTTTCAAACAGAAAATTTAATTTAAACTATTAAATTATCACTATTTTTTTTTTCTTTATTCTATTTTTTTTTTGTTTTAAAGCATTTATTTTAAATCAAGTCTGGTATAATTTGATCTGAGTTTTTTGTTGTTGTTGTTTAATTCTAATCCTGTCTTTTGTTCCTTACTTTAAAATCTCTTCCTTCTCTACTTGATATCATACTGACTACATAAATGATAGCTCTTTTCATATATATATATATATATATATATATATATATATATATATGTATATTATCTTAATTTTTTTTTAATGAAACATATAATTTACGTATTTGTTAAAATTGAATTACATAATAAAACATAAATAGTATTTATTGATTATTTTTACTTTTTCCCACTTTTAAATCGTAATGCCAGCATATCCATGAACTATACGTATTTGAATACGATTCAATGTATTATGTTTATCTTTTGAATAAAAGCTTAATATTTTAAAAGTTATTTTTAATATCTTAATAGCCTTCAGTGATTAAATGTGTTATTAAATGAAAACATGATTCTAAGAAAAATATTATTGGTGAGGCAAATGGAAGTCATGAGATTGCTTCCAATACATCTTATGCATCAGATAAAATTATCTATAGTAATTTAAGAAAAAATAATAATCAATATTCACATGGATATTTAAGTTTCAGTCTTAAATGTACTTCATGAAGAAGAATGTAACATTTCACAGTGGTCTTATACATTGGGAAAAATTGATCCCAAAACACAATAGTTTCTACTAAATTGAAATGCCACTTCACTATAAAGTTTGCCAATCACCAGTTCAAACATTATTTAAAAAATTTAATGGAAATGCAAGTTTAACAAACAAAATATTTTGAAACATGAACTAAAATTTATGATAAAACAAAATCTGCATCATATAAAGCAGCTGAATTAATTGATGTGAAATTAAAATAACATACTAAGCAGAAGATTTAATGTTGGTAAATAGTAAAAATTTTATATATCAGTGAAGCAATAAATAAATTGATAAAAAGCCCCCATCTGGTCAATATAATAAATAATACAGTTAAAATTATGTGAGTGTGTATTAAGAGAACAATTACCAATAAACTTTCTAAATGACATTTCCATTACAAATTACATATTAAGAAGTCATTTGACATTAGTGGTACATCTCATATACTAGGATTTGTTTGTTTTAGGAATTTTTGAAGATGAGCTTCATAAATCGTAGATTCTGTTAAAGGAATTTTTATTCTTGTAAAAACAATAAACATAAATATTATATTTATGCACTCATTTGTTTTTTTTTTTGCACAGAGAATCCCTTCTTTCAAAAACCTTTAAAGGAAAATATTAACTTCTATATTAAACCAAATTGTAAATATTGTAATTTATATGAAAGCAAAACTTACAAAAGCATAAATCTTTTTTTAAAAACCATTGCATATTATTTAATATCAGTATGCATCTTACCTTTGCACACTAAAATAAGATGATTACCAGAGATAAAATTCTAGGTGGATTTTTGACTTTTTTTCAAAATTATAATCAGATGCTTTTGCAAACTGTCTTGAAAATGTTATTTGAGATGCTAAAATGTCATATCATCTGATACTTTTAATTTCTTAAATTGTATTAATACAAGTATTGAAGAAAAAATGAAAATATTTTAATATTCACTCACAAATTATCAATATATTACTAAAAAGTATTTTTTGAAACAATAACAAATCAGAACAAAACAAAACCTTTGACAGTATAAAAAGAAAAGATAAAACATTTCTTTTTGTTCTTAAATATAAAAATTATGATTTGATTGAAAATCCATTTTCTATAGGTGCTACATCTTGTTGCAAATTCTTGTTATAACAACATCAACAGATCATTTTATAATGGTGAAATTCTTCAAAATAACTGTTGAGAAATTTGGAATTTTGTTAAGCCAAAAATCTATCTGTCTTTTTAACAGAACTGAAAATTTTACTTCAGTGTCCAAAATGATATTTGTGTGAGATGGTTTTTCATCATTAACTATTATATAAACTAACATTTTCAAATTTCTAATATAGACAAAAAAGTGAGAGTAGCTATATCATATATTAAATATGATACTGCTGAAAATTGACAAGCTCCAACATCAAATTATAAATGAATGGCTTTTTTATTCAGGAATGCATAAGAAGTTTGAATACTGAAAGTAATAGAACTACAACTGATATAAAGACATAAACATCCAAAATTTGCCACTTTATCATTGCACCAAACATTGTAGGGCAGGTATCACATCAAAATTTATGTAAAGAAGTTCCATTTTTATTAAAAGCTTATTTTAGTTGCAGTGTTTACAAATATAATACATTCTTTTATACTTTTTTTCACTGTTATGCAATCTGTAATTCATAATTTTTAATAAAAAGCATGTTCATGCACGTTTTATTGTCAGGGTATAATCTAGTGTTTTTAATATTAAGCAAATATCTTTCCTAATAAAAGAAGTTCCTCAGATTTTGAAAACGTTAAGAACCACAGCTTTATAGCTTAATTTTTACATTAATATTATTATTTTATACCTTACAGGTATACAAATGTTATTATTAAAATCATCAATTTTAATTAATTATTCAAAAATACCAACATTGTTTATAGAAAAATGTTTCTAAATTTACCTTTTAAAAAAAAAAAAAATAAAGTAACAATCGCTAACGATTTAAGAATTAACCAATAAAACTTTTGCAATATGTTGGTAAAATCATTACTAGTTTTATTTTACTCATTATAAAAATAATCTTTCAAACTTTAATAAATTTGTTTTTCTCCAAAAATTCTTAAGTTTTATTTAAATCTAAAATAAATTCATAAGTTTTAAGTTAAAATTAATGACTTATTAAACTGCAAACGAAATATGCAATTTAACACAACTTTATTTAAAATAAAAGATTTATAGATAATCAATAATTCATTTTATATATGTTTAACATAAAAAAGAAAAGCAACATCACCATATCACAGGTTAATTTTTCTTTTCTGTCATATTTAAAATATTGAATCTGAATCTTTTTTTTTTGTTTTTGTATAAATTTATTATTATAGTTTCGGTATGATAAATTGTTTTTTTTTTCTTTTCAAAAATGAATTATTTTTTAAATTAAATTTTTATTTTAATAATATAATTTGATAGAATGCGCTAATGATAACTTAGGTTAGTTTTAGATAACCTTGTCGTGTAACTAAAAATAATGATTTTATCCATCGTTTACATATTTAGTATGTTTTTATTATTATTAAATATACATATAGCTATATAAGTTGGCTAAGTTTCTATCATCATTATTAAATTTACTTACAACACTATCATTCTTCAATTATCTGCCCATTCTAGCGCTAATGTCTCCCATGATGGTTAAAAATGTTATTTGTTTTATTATATGTTGTTTGTCTAATCAAATGCATTTTATAGCTCCGTAAAAAAATCATCTACTTCTTGCATTGTAATGAAACGTGGGATATAAATCTGAATTATCTTCATTTGTTATCTTCCATTAATTTAAGTTAACAAATCTTACCACTTACTCTAATATATTTTCAACCTCCACAATGTTGTTCTTTCACTTTTTATTTATAACGATCCTATTATATCTATGCTTTTTAAATCAATCATCTCTTTATCCTTTTTTCTAACATCACAATAACCAACAACGACCATTTAATATTAGACAGTTTTTCTTCTAGTTCATGCAATCTCTCTTCATTAGAAACTGATCTCCAGTCATAGATATCTATGCAGAATGTAATTAGCACAGAAATAATAAAATTGTATATTATGAATTCTTTTTGTAAAAAAATGCTAACCTTGGAAATGGACATAAAAGTGTTCAAATGAAGATACAATAGAATTGAGTTGTACTTTAACTAACAGAAAATATGTATTTCAAGATTGTAATCTACCAAATAGATTCAATGCAAAAAGTGATCATTGATTAGAAATATATAAAATTTGTGTTAATTCTTAAAATAATTGAAAATTATTTAAAAATGCAAAATTAAGAGCTGATATTTCCAACTTCAAAAGGGATCCAATAAATTTAAATTAGAACTTGTATACAGTATTGTCAAACTTTGAATATATTTTTCTAAAAGTTTGCAATAATTCTCTATAGTTGTAATTGTATGTTGAACTACTTCCGTCATCTAATATTAATTGTTAAATGTATTTACATTTTCCAAATGCTTTCAACTGTTAGAACAGCACATAGATTAATATTTACCATTATGTTTTGAGGGGTATTATTCTATTTTCTTTTATGAGTGTTTCAGGTTCAAACAGTGACCATACTAGCAAAAGAATCAAAACTGGACCCTTTAGATTTGTGAATGTTAAATTTAATGCAGTGCTCCAAATAACCTAGCTATTCTATCAAAGACAACAATCAATAGAAATTTCCTATATTAATCTATGAGGGTCCTCCTGATTTCTCCACTTTTCTTTTAAGAACAAAGTTAATGATAGGTTTTCTAAGCATTGCAAATTATAACACAAGGTTGAATAAAGGGTTTCTTTATCTTGTAAAAATAGCAACTTTCTTAAGTTTCATTTTTGTGCTTTTTTTTCTTTGACCAATATTTTTGTCTTTTCCTAATAAAACATTATATTGATACATATATGGATATATTCATTGATGCATACATATGATAATTTGGATATATTTGTTTTTTATTACTAATTATCAGTTTGTATTATTTTAATCTGTTTGCAATGGGGTGGCTGGTTTCACCAATAAACATTTTTTCACATTCATATAATATTTAATGTATGTAGTTTTCTTTTCTAGCATTTTATCTTTTGATTTTATAGAAGTTAAAATTCATTATAGTGTAAAGGCTTTGAAAATACATCCTGATATATTCTTTTAATACTTCTGATAAGTGGATGATTATGGTATCTTTAAGTGGTATTTTTAATTTTCCTTTTGTTATCTATTTAAGATGTTTTAATGACAGCTGATGGATAACCATTCTTCATGAGAGTTTTTTGTATGTTCTATATAGATTTTTTTTAAAAAATCATTTGTTTCTGAACAAGTTTCTTTTGCTGTGCTTATTAGTGATACTATCACTCCATGGTTTGTATTTTTTTCAAGGTTGAATGTGTATTCTAGTACTTTTCTGTATTTGTGGGTTTTCTTTTTACTGTAGTTCTTACTTTTCCATGAAAGATACTTGTTACAAGAATGTAAAATAATACAAATTTTTGTTCTCATTTTATCATGAAATTCATTGAGCAGGACATGTAATTGGGGTTTGTCCAGAGTGTTTGTAATTGTTCTTTGCCATTGGCAATATACCAAAAGTGTCACGAACACTGTTGAATCAAGACTTTAGGTAGATATGAAATTGATTCATGGTTATAGTTTTAAGTTCTTCCATGTAAATGTTGATAATCATGGATGATAATTATGAACTCATAGCCATCACTTGATTTCATTGAAGTTCAAATTATATTGTTGTTATGCAGAATGGTATGATTTTCAAAATATTATCTAGAGAAATTGATCTGGCTTGTGAGATATTAGCATCACTTAATCTTTTTCTTGCCATAGATATTGATTCATCACACAATACCATTGTAAATAATCTTTCTACATCTAAGCTTATCAGTATGTTATTTTGTTTAATAATGTTGTTCTTGATTGTTACACATAGTGCTTAAATTCCCTGACAAATGATCTACATTTTGTATGCCAAAGACTAAAAATGTTGAGGACATCTTCACAAGTTTTAATAAGATAAAATTCTAGAACTAACATTAGGTTTTAATGATCCATGGCCTTTATAGATTATAGATAAATCATAAAGATGAGGAATTTTCCTGAAATATGATTTTAATTTACCTCTTTTAAAGTCTATGACATATGCATGATATTATCTAATTAATGATTATAAATTAGATAATGACATGAATATGTACAAACAAAATAATGTTTTTAACTTTGTTTCTGTAGCTGGTAAAATAATTTTTACCTGTTTTTTTTATTGGCTTGTAGTGTGAAGTTTTCATAATTTGTTGTTGTAAGCAATAGCACAGTGCCTATTATCATAGAGTATAAATCACATTCCTAATTTGAGAGATGTAAGAGTTTTCTTCTCATCATAAGAAATTTTCAGTTTGAGTTTTTAATAACTCTCATATGTCTTTTTTAATTTTCTACCTTAATTTTTCTGCTTTTTTTTGTGCAACATCCTCAGCTTCTGCCATTATTTCTAATAAAATGACATTAGAATGTGTAATATCAACATTTTTTTCAGGACAAAAACTTGATCATCTGTTGATGTTGAGAACTAACAATGGTATTAATTAAAGAATGTAATTGTTAGTTCGTAAGTTTTTTCTTTATTTTCTTTTACTTTTTTATGCAATTTAAAATATGAATTTTTCACTGCTTAAAAAACTACTTATGAAGTTTTCATCAATAAATTTATTTTCAAAAAAATATTTGGTAATACCAATATAACATAACATTTGATGATAGTTGAGAAATCATTGAGGCTTTATTTTTCTCTTAATAGAGCTTCATTTGTTCTCCTTACTGAGAATAAATTAGAGGTTATAGTTTTAAAACGCTGGGGATAATCTCTTCAGATTTATATTAAACATAGAAAAGTTCATTTATTTTTCATTTTGTTCAGTTTTAGACATAAGTTTTGTTAATGTCTAATGTTAGATGTAGTATTGGGTCAATAATGAGTGTTATGTGTTTCTTTAAAAATTTATGATGATAATATTGTAGTTATAAAAGTATGTTGGACTATTTGCATCATCTAATATTCATTGTTAAGTGTTTTAAAATTACAAATTTTATTTAAATTTCTACAATGTGTGTTTGGAGACTTATTTTTATTTATCAGATTCTACTAATGTTACCATGGCCAGTACTAGAATGAAAATTAAATCTGGGATGTTAGGATTTAGGAATATTGATTTAAGTCAATACTTAATTATGCTATTCTGTGAAAGAGAATAGTCAGTAGTAATTTCAGAGAACAGTTAACTAATGGTTTCCAAAGATTATGGATTACCACATCAATTTAACTAATTGAGTTGTTTGCCATTATCATTTGAACAGCTTAAATTTAGTTCTTGATTTTTTCTTCTCTGTCCAATAATTTGTCATTTCTTTAATCAAAAATCCATTTATTTGTATATACATGGTCTATTACTTTTGATATATTTGCTTTTTCATTTTTAATAAACAGTTTGTTTATTTAATCATTTTTCAATGGGGTAACTGTTTTTACCAATGTACAAACTTTTCTTTTATATTCACATGGTATTTTATAGTTGTAATTTTTTTTTTTTTTTTGCATTTCAGGGTTTGGTTTTGTAAAAATTTAGAATTTCTCATAGAATGCAATAGCTGTGGAAAGTAATTTTGATATTGCATTGATTGCACATATTCTTTAGCTTCTTGGCTATCCATGTCATGTAGAAATAAATTGTTTTTGATTTTTCTTTTTGTTGTTTATTTAAGATTTTCTTAATAATATGTGATGCATGAACTATTCTTCATGAGAGGTTATTCTATGTAGATCTTTTTTTTTTGCAAGATTATTGGTTTCTGAACAAACTTTTTCTGTTCTGTTTTTATAATATAATTCCATGTTTTTGTTTCCGTAATGTATATTTATGCATGTGTGATTTTTCTGTACACTGTAATTTTGATTTTTCCATGATGAGTCTTGTCACAAGAATATCTAAGAAAGTCACTTTTGTTCTCATATTAATTTTCTTGTGATTTAATTAAATAAGATGTTATTGTTGAATGTCTAGAATGTTTGTAATTCTTTTTGCACAAATGTATTATTAATATACTGAAGCCAGACTATATGGAGATATGAAACAATATGGTTGCCATTTTAAACTCTTCCTTGAAATGTTGCTAATCAGGAATGATAGTGGTGAATCCATACCTTTCCTTTGATGTTAGTGGAAATTTTTTGTGTTATACTGAAGTAAGAATGATGTTGTTAAGCAGTAAATTAAGAGTTCTATTATATTATCAATAGAAAAAGTTGCTGAGATTAATACCTTTGACAGAATTATTTAATAGATTAAAGAAGTGCTATCCCAAGTTCAATTTTGTTTGCTATTACTGTCGCTAGTTAGACCAACAACACCTGAAAATGAGAGAAAAAATATATACTCAAAACTGTGGCTAATTCAATTTTTTTTTGCTATTACTGTCGCTAGTTAGACCAACAACACTTGAAAATGAGAGGAAAATAATATACTCAAAACTGTGGCTATTACTAGCAACTGTTAAATGTATTTCTAAAATTTAAATAAAGTTTAAATATTTCTAAAAGTATTTAGCAATTAGTCTTAGATGTGCAAATAGTTCTACATATAATTTAAACTCTAAAAATATTTTAGACTCAGATAAAATCAATAAGCAGACACCAGATTGTTTATTAAACACTGCAAAAGATATAACTGGTATAAAAAACAGCCATTTACCACTACATTTTTACTGAAATAAGACATGTGATAAAAATGGAATATGAATATTTTTAAAAATAATCTATTAAAAATAATTGGAATAATATGAGGTTTTTAATGATTCAAAAATACTTAATAATGGTATAAGAAAATATAATTGTGCAATAGCAAGAACAATTATAACAGAAATAAAAGTCTCAAAAACATGTTAGTATTGAAAGGGAAATAATTTCACCAATAATAAGAAGAGATGTAACTATTACTAGAAAAAAAAAAAGAGATCACATCATGAAATGTTTGGAAGATTTCTACAAGAAATTATATAGCAATAAAAAACAAAAAAATTAAAATATCTTATGCATTTATATTTTTTTCTGAATTGCCAATTATTTTAATAAAAGTAGTGTGGCATGCAATTAAATCTAGAAAGAGAAAGCTTTAAAAAATAATGGAGTTATTAATGTTATTTTAAAATAAGCAGGTAAAAAAAAATAGAAAAGATATTGATAAAGCTATATATAAATATCTAAAGATATTCTAGATGATTGGAAGAATGCAGTAGTAATATTGATATTTTAAAAAGGTGATAAAAATATACTAGAACGTATAGAAAGAGCAAGTAAAAAAATGTGGGCAAAACTGTATATCAAATGTCTAAATAATAAGAATATATCAAATAAATAGTAAAATACAATAGTAATATTGATAATTAAAAAAAATGATAAATACAATATTTTAAATATTATACACTCTCAATTTATCAGTTGTAAACAACATTTTTACCAAGATAATTAGATAACTGAAACACAAGACTTATATATATATATATATATATATATATATATATATATATATATATATATATATATATATATATATATATATATATATATATATATATATATACCTGTGTCTATATGTGTACTATATAGGGTATATGAGCACAGACTTTCATACGACCCATCATCTTGACCTCAGAGTGGCTTTTGAGCATTCCATCATCAGATTTTCAATTAGATGGATGGTTGAAGAGTTGGAGTTTGGAGTAGATTGAAGCCTGTCCATTAAAGTATGGGGTTTGGCTATCTTAATATATAACTGAGCACTTACAGCATATATGTGTGGAGATGGTAATCTGGACCAACTGATGATTGCTGTTTTAGCATGAATATGTATATTGGTGATTATTTATCTTTTCAACATATATGTATTTAAGTGTATCAGTGTTATGAGATAGAGTGGAGAGTGGTGGGTCATGTGAAAGTCTCTGCTCATATACCCTATATATTACAAGATAATTAGAATACATCTCAATAAACATAAGCTGAAATTAAAAGACCTATGAATATAATTGTCATTATGATTTGCATCTATATTTTATGAAAAGGCACTCTCTAAGCATTTTTATGATTATTAAAGTTTTGGATTATTACTGAGCAGACCCAAAATATTGGTGTACTCTAAAAATTCATTTGCAACAGTAATTTTTAGACTACATGATGATATTAAAAGTACTGAAAATATATAACAGGATATTTTTTTTTACTTCCAAAACATTTCCGAACAATTTAGAAATAAATATTTTATTAACTAAATGGAAAGCTAAGTAAATAAAACTAAATGAATATTATTAAAGTCATCTATATTTCCCAGATTGTATGATTGCTTGTGCAAATAATGCTTTCGCAATATGTTGCAAGAGTTATCAGCTAAAAGTAAGAAAATAGGATTAAATATACCTGCTATAAAAGATTAATGTTCAATAGATTTTCTCAAAAAAAAAAAATTGATAATTAAAAATTAGAAAAAGTTAACACTGCAAATAACTTGGTCAGGTTATTAATACAGATGGAAATAATGAATTAAATTATTCATAGAATTAAATTATGATGGTTTGATTTTAAACTTTCAATCATTACATTATCATCATTATTTATGCTTACACAAAGCTGCTTTTCACAGAGGCAAAATTCTTCATATAGTAGTGCCACTCAGTGCAAGTCACAACCAAGAAATTAGTCTGAGGTTGTTTAATGAGTATGCACTAGATAGAGATTTTATGCAAAAATCTTCCTGCATCCATTGATTACTCTGGCTTGCACTGAGTGGTGCTACTGTATAGAGAGTTTTGCCTCTGTGAAAATGCTTTGATATTGTTAAAAATAATTTAATATTTAAAGGAATTATGCCTATGTGTTTGGAAAGGAATGTTTTTATTAAATGTGTTTTATCATTTTTTTATTTTTGAGCTGGGACTTAAATATTCAACAAGAGAGCAATACAGAGACATCAGACCACTCATTAATTATGATCAGATGTATATTAAAAATAGTAGGAAAAAATAAATGGATGAGAGAGATCAGGCAATATTACTGACATCATGGAAAGAATTGAGACTAAATTCAACATGGACTGGATATCTTTCTTGAAGGCATGATAATGATAGATAATTAAAATTTTAAGTTGCATTCCCAAATATTGTAGGAGATCTGAAAGAAATCATATGAGATATGGATGGATGAAATAAAAAAAACTTCTGGTATGATATGGAGTGGATGGACTATGAGATTTCAGTATGCGTTTAACGTTGGACAATCATAATAAATGTTTTATGGCATAATGAGTAATGCGCATTAATACTGGTGTATGTCATTTATTTAGCAAAAAAAAATTGATAGGTAGTGCCTCAAAATTGACTTTAATGAGAAAGTCAAGATATTTTGGCTCTAAATACTAATGTTTAAACTTATTACATTTCAAGAAGAAATTTATTGAATAAAATAAATTGTACATTGATTACTATTTGTATACACATTTACATGTCTATTATCGAATTTCCATAAATTGGTTGATGTATAAAACTACATAAGTTAAGGTGTGGGTACAAATTTTTATAGGAGACATCCAATTAGGTATTTAAAGCTTGGTGTAATATTTTGATTACATAGATTTATGCAAGTTGCATGTGTACATAAACTTAAATGAAAAGTTATATGCATTTTTTTCTTAATGTAATCTATACTGTGGTACGTTTGATATCTTGCATGATTACTATGTTGCATTTAGTTCACAGAGCTGTATTTTGGTTTGTTGTGTTTTTAAATTCAATTCATTCATGTCATTGGTTTGTTTATTTAATTCTTGGCATCATTTTATTATTAGATAAATATATATCTTTTCTACTATTTAAAATTTGCATTTTTTTTTTTGCATAAGTTTTTATTAGATCTTTTTAATATCATTGCCCATTTTTGGCACCATTCTTTTGGTTATCTGAGAGGGTGGACACTATTTTTTTTATTTTAATGATATGTATTTTTTTTTGTTTGCTGTTAATTTCCTAAATTGGTTTGAATTTTTATATAAAAGCTCCATAAAATTGTCTAACTTTCTTTGTTGATTTGAAATTTCTGACTTTAAACTTATAATATTTGTTTTGGGGTTGCTTAATCTTTGTCTTGACAACAAACAATTAGCAAGTTGAGTGGCAGCTATTGTTGACTATTTTTATCAATGGAAATTATTTATTTTATGAAAAATTTGTGTTAACAATTCAAAAATCTCTTAGCAAAGTCATTTTAAATTGTTCAGTTTTGTTTATTATCTGTATATACATGACTTTTCATTTGAGAAGTGTTTGTTTTGCACAGTTTTTGAGGGTTTAAATCTGATAATTTTTGTCATGGCAACCAGCAGTACCAAGCTATGCTGTGGGGCTATTATTATTAATATTATTATTATCATCATCATAATCACCATTATTATTGCTACTACTACTTACTCTATGGTATATTTCACTGTTTGATACCTAATACTTTATTAATATTGGCAATATAATATTTTGTTCTCTTCTTGTAATACATAATTATATATAATAAGATTATGACAAATCAGTTTTAAAAGAAATGATTTGATTTATGCTTATACATAATTTACTTAATTCTTTGTTTATGTCAGTGTAGAATGTACCTTTTACTGAATATAAAAAAATCACATATATTTTAGGCTAATATATATCATAATAGAAATAAGGGCTACAATAAATATATGTTAATTTTAGAATTATTATTTAAAAATTGATGGGAATATTAAAGCTATTAATTATGTGATTTATAAAATATTCTTTTTGTATTGTGTTAAAAAATCTTGATGTTTGAAGCTTTTTATATTTGCTATTCTTAATTTAAATGATGTTTGAATTATACAGTATTATGTGGTGTGTATAATAATCAGATATTATGTTTAAGTTTCAAATTGATTTATGGTCATTAATTATCATTATATATATAAATACATCTTCATAGTAATTAATGATTTAAATGGAGTAGATGGATTATATGATAATCATAATCTAAGCCATAGGTCATATCTTGCAGGATTATCCATTGCAATTGCAAACAATGATCATTGCATGCATCACCTTAAAGATGACTGGTAAAGACTTCTTGCAACTATTTCACTTTACTAAGATCTACTATTGGAGTAATATATATTTGTCATTTAACTATATGAAACCAGAAAATGCTTCAAACAACATTATTTATCCATCCTACATCATTTAATTTCTTCAGTAGAATAGCTTATTGAATTGCTTGGTAAGAATCTCATTTTTAATTATGATGCACCTTATAGCACAAAAAATATTTATTTAATATCTTTATTTATTTATTTCTACCTTTGCCTTCTATTTTATTTTAATATGCATGTGAATGATTGCATACAGATGTGTATTAAATAATAATGGTCTTGCGTTGTAATAATTCATGTGGTCTCTAGACCATGCGAAAAATTACTGAATACCTAATTATTCATCTGTAAATGGTTAGCTATTTAATTCTAGTTTGAAAATAAAACTTTGAATGAATTATTTATCTTATCACTTGACAATTAAAAAGATTAGTGGCTAATAACTTCTCTTTCACCATTTGTCTTTGACAGGTTATTAGAGTATGTTCAACCTCCAATTGCCTATTTAAAAACTGTTTAGTAAATAAAAAAACATCAGAAAAAAACGTACAAGTAAAATATTCAAAAAAAATTTAAATGAATTATAATTATACATAAAAGTTATATCTAATTTTCTGTAAGCATTTTTTTTTTTTAAACCAAAAAAGAAATTTACATATTTTATTTTTATTAATTGTGGACTGACTTTCTTTGTCATTCACATTATTAAAATTATTAATTAGAAAGATAATCTAATGTTATTATAATAAAAAATAATCAATTGATATTGCTAGAAAAACAAGTATATTATTATGCTGAAGTAATAATTTAAAAAAAAATATTTACTAAGAAAATTTAAAAAAATTCTCTTTAATCTAGATTCATATTTAAAGAATGATATTATGGACAATATATTGAAGAAAATTGAGCAAAATAAGAGCAAAAATTATGAATGAAGAAGTGATTAATTAAGAAAATAATAGTGATTGGTGTTTTTATAATGAAACAAATAATGTGAGATCTTGGAAAACATTTAAAGAAATAATATATGCCATGTTTTTCAGAAGTTAAATAATATGGATAAATAAAGTAAGTAGTATTACTAATATTGCCAATCATGTCAATAAACCAAAGCAAAAAAATAAAGATTTATCGATTTAACAAATACAAATACTGCAGCCCCAAATAATATGTTTCTTAAACATCTTATATATTTAAAACAATGTACATATTTTAAAGAGAATTCTTTAATATTGCATCCTATATGGTTTGATGCAGAGAAAGTGAAACTTTTTAGATTAAAGTCCATTGGATCATGCCCAATACTATCACTTCCATGGTTAAAATTTCTTATGAAGTCCCAAACAATAAAGCTATTTAATTATTTATTTGTTACCCTGTTACATATTTTCAAAACTAGAATGCACATTGAATTGTTTATTTAAAAAAATTCTTTTATATATAATTTCCACTTATTTCATGTAATTGATTTATAGCAGAATCAGTGAGGAATTCAGTCTTGGCTGGTTAATAAATATCTGGATGAAAAAAAAAGTCCTGGATTACTTTTTGGTAGAGAATAAATTAGGTACTCATCTTTTAGCTAAAGCTGCTGCTCTATGGCATGTTTTTCACACCAAAACACATAAAAATGTTGTTTCCTTGGCCGACACGTTCGAACCCGCATTTTCTGTAATACAACTTTTTTGTTGTGCTACAGAATGCAGGCTGCTATGTCACATTGCAGCACAGCATGTATGTTGCATAGCAGCAAATACATTTTCCAAATTTGCACAATTTATAAAATAATTACGGCTTGATGAGAGAGTTTGTATTTGAATTGTATTGAAATGTTGTTTTCATTGGATTTTTTTTTATTTTAAAGTATTGAAATGTTCAGATTTTTTAAAGCAATAATTCTAAGACTTTTTACAATGTACTGTATTGAACTTTTATTTGGGAAAATGTTAAATATCTATGTTTTTATTGAGTTGCAATTAGGTAACGTGTCAAGTAATGTCCTGTTTGTAACATTCCATGAGACAAAGAAGATTCTACCATCTGTATATTTTTGAAATAAAAAAGAGTGGTATGAAAAAAATATCCAGTAAGAAAAGTCCAAATATACAGGTTTTTTTTGTGAATTTCATAAAAATCAAATATTATAAACATGTTTAATAAGTAAAAAAGACCTTTGTATGTGTTTGTTGTTGTTTAAAAAAGATTGAGTTTCTTTCTTTTGTCTGAGTACCGTTACGATTTTGAATTTTTTTATTTTAGCATTACAAATAACAGAACACTAACCCTAAAACTAACCCTAAACCTAACCCTAAAACTAACCCTAAAACTAATTCTAAAACTAACCCTAAACCTAACCCTAAAACTAACCCTAAATCTAACCGTAACAACTTTTACTTTTATTACAATTATTATTTTTTAGTTAAACAACAACAAAAAAAGTTGTAACACAAGTAAAAAAATATGTGATAGAAAATTGATAAAAAAAAAAGCCGTAACACAATTTAAAAAGTATACGATATAAAAAACACGAATCAAATTGTAATTTGTTGATTTTATTTTACATTTATTATTATCATTTAAATTGTATATGTTAATAAAAAATACTATTTAAAAAAGACGATTTTGTTTTGTTTTTATTTTCGCATTACAAAAAAAGCATAGCAAAATTATTATAATCAATGGCCCGAGAATAATCATATTTTATAGTTTTAGCATGAAAATGGTGCCATCCAATGGAATCTTTATCTATAAGGCAAGCACCTAAATTAATGTAAAAAAACCATAAAAATCTCACCATTAACAATTAATTTGTCTTATCAAATAGTGCATGGCTCAATACATGCGTAATTATCACTTCCTCCACTACTAGTGATAATAGCATCATATTGTAATTTAATAAAAAATAATACATGATCATTATCCTCAATTTAACAATTTCTAGATACATCTTATTAATAAATTAATAAATGACTTACTGCTTCTATAAAGTCTATCTGAAAAAATAATCCTAAAATTGTTAAATGACCATTGAGCTCAGTTTGAACTAAGATCAAAATAATAATTGTCATATGCAGAGGGTTTTTTTTTTCCTTTTGTAAAAAAAAACTAAAAATCTTATTAAGTAAACAGTAAACTTTTCCATGAAGTTGGCATATTTAAAGTTGCTTCTATTATCTATATATTAAATACATGCATATTTATTGTTAGTAGTATATGTGTGCTTCTGTACAGACTAATAATTGTGTGATTGTAGGCAGAGTCTACAAAGTTAGGTTTAAAAAATTGCAAGTATTTAAGTAAAAATAATAAAGTATGAGAAGACATATTTTTATACTAAAACAACTAAATAGATTACACTTCTTTTTAAGCTATTTAAATATTAAAAAATAATTTAGTTTAATAATAAGAAATAATGAAAGACATAATTTTTTATTAGTTGTAAATAATAAAAAAAAAATTGATAAGTCTCAATTAGTTTTGCTGCTCTAATTTTGTTTGTAATATTTTGAATTTCATAGTGATATTCCTAAAATATTTTGCAGTGTATGATTAAAGAATATATATATATATATATATATATATATATGTGTGTGTGTGTGTATGTGTGTGTGTGTGTGTGTATCTGTGTTTTTATAAAACTTTCATGTTTTTCAAAGTAAGAAGCTAATTGAATTTCAAATGCATTTCACTTTGAAAAGGAAAGCAAGCCTAACAGAGTAACTTTATTTAAATTAATACAATCAATTACCAATGGTCGATGCTGTTACTACAATTTTTAAATTTTTTTAAACTCTTATTCTCTAAACCTTATGAATTTGTATAAGATTTGAGAAAAACTTTTTAGGAATTATTTTTAATATTTTACTGTAAAATAGACTTTCAAATACTTATTCTTCAAAACAAAGTTGTAGAAATTATCATATTATGGAATAAATAAATTTCTCCAATTTTCATAAATTGTTTATTAATTACAACAATTTGTGCATAATTATATTAAAAATCTCATTGAGTAATAATTACACCATCAAGCATCACATGATCACCATCTCTTATACTAGCGCATAAACAAGGCAAAACTCTCCATGCAGAAATGCCACCCTGGGCCAACCAGACTAATCAATGGATGGCAGAAGGCTTGTGCATAAAATCCCTATCAAATGCCCACTCATACAATATCTCCAGACTAGTTTCTGGCTTGTGGCCTTCATCAGTGAGGGGCTTTGGATCTGAAAGCACAGCACCTAGATCTTAGGATCTAATGCAACCCTCCAGCAACCACCTTTTATCTTTACTTAACTATAAAACTATGAGAATGAAATTGAAAATATAAAAATATTTTCAATCTAAGCTCAATAGCTTATATAGTCACATGGGTCTGAACTCAGTTCTGCACTCATACATTTTGGTGTCTTTGGCTTTTTAACAACCATAGCCATCACTTTCACCTAATTTATAAACAATTATGTGCTAGTATAAGAGGTGGTGATCATTTGATGCTTGATGGTTTAACACCAATCCTTCCTAATAGGATAGTGGTGGATATGGTTGTTAAAGAGCCAAACCAAACATTATGGGTGCTTAAGTGAGTTCAGACCCATATTACTATATAAGCTATTGAGCTTAGATTGAAATTTTTTTGTGTGTTTTCAATTCCATTCTCATAGTTTTATAGTTAAGTAGAGAAAAAAAGTGATTGCTGGGGGGTTGCATTAGATCCTAAGATCTAGGTGCAATGCTCTAAGATCCAAAGCTCCTCACTGACTAAGGCCACAAGCCAAAAACTAGTCTGAGGATATTGGATGAGTATGCATTACATAGGGATTTTATGCACAAGCCTTCTGGCATCCATTGCTTACTCTGTTTGACACAGGATGGAACTACTGTATGGAGAGTTTTGTCTTGTTTATAAACAACTATGTGCTAGTATAAGAGGTGGTGATCATATGATGCTTGATGCTTTAACACCAATCCAGCCTAATAGGGTAGTGGTGGCTATGGTTGTTAAAAATCCAAAAACACCAAAATGTATGGGTGCTGAACTGAATTCGGAGCCATATGACTATATAAGCTACTGAGCTTAGATTGAAAATATTTTTGTATTTTCCAATTTCATTCTCATGGTTTTATAGTTAAGTAGAGATAAAAGGTGGTTGCTGGAGGGTTCTGAAGATCTAGGTGCAGTGCTCTCAGATCCAAAGCTCCTCACTGATGAAGGCCAAAAGCCACAAACTAGTCTGGGGATATTGGATGAGTAAGCATTAGATAGGGATTTTATGCACAAGCCTTCTGGCATACATTGATTAACCTGATTGGCACAGGGTGACACTACTGTATGGAGAGTTTTGTCTTGTTTAGAGTAATAATTAGTATTATCATGCCATTTTCATGATATATTGAAATTCAAATTGGATTAAATATATTTGTTTATACATCATTGTTTTTTAAAAGTTTACAGATTATCTTTAATTAGAAAAAAGAAATTACAAATATCCCTCAATCAAAATTTGATTGTCTTTTAGTGTATAAGGTACTTTTCTAGATTTTCTCAATTTTTGTAGATTGATTTTAAAGAAAAATAGTAAACTCATAATGAATTCAGTTAACTATTCCCTAATGATTGATAAAGGGTTACTTAGTTTGTCTTAGCCAGAGGATTAAAACAACACCAAAAAAAAACACAAATTTTTTTTACTGATTATTATTATTTTCATTGCTGTTTCTATATGTGGAAATGTTAAAAGATTTTTTTTTTTAAGTATTAAAATTCTAATGGTATTTTTTTTCATATTAAAACTATATAAAACCTTCAGCTATAATATAACAAGCAAACACCAATTAAAACATATAATGTTAGTAATTAATAGAAGCATTTGTTCTCATTTATTTTAATTACTAAATTACTTGCTTCGGTTTGCATTATCTGATTTAATTGGTGATTGTGAAGATTTTATCTAGTTGAATAAACTAAAAAAATTTCATTGTAATTTCAATATTTTCATATATATATATATATATATGTGTGTGTGTGTGTGTATGTGAAAACTGTTAAATATAAACTCCTAGGATATATATAAATGCTTTATAAGATATAAAATAAAAAACTCTCTCAGTTTTATTTAACTTAATGCATAGTTGTTCAGACCCAGATTTAAAGCGATTGGGTCCAATTGGGCCCTGCACTTGAAGGGGCCCTGTATCACCACCAAAATATTTGATTTATATATATTGATTTTGCATTTTATTTAAATATTTAATATATAGAGGGCCCCACAAAAAAAAATCCAATCTGGTCCCGCACTTATTGGATCTGGGCCTGTTTTGTTATAAGGCAGCCTTTGAAATTTACTAAAAATAGCTATAATTGTGATGCTGGTACTGAAAATGCTTTAAACTAAATAAAGGAAGTATTTCTAATTGTATATCTCATAAAATACATCTATATATGTATGCTCAAAGTTTACTACATATGCTCAAAGTTTACTATATATCGGTAACTAATGCTGTAAACTAGCTAATCAAATGTTTCACGTATTTCGATAGCAAAACTGTATGTATATATATATATATAAAGACGTATTTCGATAGCAAAACTGTATGTATATATATATATATAAAGATAATGGGAAGTGAGGTTGGCTTTTCTTATTTAATATTTCTTACAAACTGATCTGTAACTATAAATAATATATCAATAATAATAAATCTCTCACTTCAATTCTAGCTAGCTAAACCTACAAAAGGTAAACCGTAATTATATATAAGACTCTTCTACTACGTATGTGCGTATTTCAAAAAATATATACATAGAAATCGAAGGGGTAAGCAATATATTAAAAAGAAATAAACAAATAATCCTAAAATTTATTTTAATGTAAACATTATCTTTTTCCTTATTATATTTCAATGTTCTACATTAAATAGTAATTTACTCTGGCTAAGCAAATGAAAGTATAAGTATACGCTTATTTTATATCTCAGGGTAAATATCAACATGTAATAGCAAAACTAATACGTGTGACCATAAATTATGATAAGCGTCGACCTTATAAAGAAAATATATAAAAAAACAAATTTAATAAAAAATAATACCTACATTTTTATTGACTTTAAGTGAATTAATATTATCATTAATAAAAAACGTATTTCTAATGTTACTATCGCTTTTTTTTTCAAAACGTTAAAGAAAAAAATCCAAAGTCATAATCAACATGGCTTTCTATAAGCTAAAAAAAAAATCTTAACTAGGGTTATATAAAAGAGTATTATAATTACTTAGTAATAAAATAAATAACTAATATGCAATATAGTTTTATACATATTTCACAGGTAAAAGTTTTATTTCCTAACAACATATCGAATTTAGGGTGACAAATAAGCATGTATTTAATAAAGTGGCAAAAGGAAAATAAATATATTGCTGCACGTATCTATGCACATTTTCATTTAACATAGAATAAAAGAAATTTTATCATCTCCTACTTAAAAAATGAAATAGTTACACAATAAAAGTAAAATGAATCTCTCAAATAAAACAAGATTTCAATAAGAGGAACTCACCATCTCTTATACAAATAAAGATATATATATATATATTATGGTGTATGACAATGCCAAGTTTATGAAGGCCACTATTCAAATTATTTCTAGAACAAACTAAATTTACCAACGCTTTATTTTGAGTACTTGTATGGCTAACGATTCACTAAATGTCAACACAATTCATATATTCCTGGAATGACATATATATATTTATGATGATAATAAATGTCAATAATTATTTTATACCTTTAGTGAGTATAACCATCCACACCAAAATATTGTCTGGGATGTCTGCAAACATGTATTACATATAAAGCATATATATATATATTTCTTTGAATATCAATGAGACAAAAAATGCTTAGCAAAAATTCATAATAAAATTATTAGTCAATGGAAATAATGTCTTTATTTTTTTCTTTTTTTTAGTCCTAAATTCAAAGTTCACTTTCAATCAGATTTTTAGTGGGTTACCGGATTATACTTGTTGATGAAATAAGAAGGTGCCGATTAACTAAGGAAAGTTCATTCTTGTTAATTTTTTTTTCAATATGGCAAAGCATTGGCCGGGATGCGAACCCATGACAACTGTCTGCAAGCAACTGCTTGCTTGCAAGGCTGACCTCTCTGCTACTTTAAAAGTTCTAAATAAAAAGTATACTGTTCCAGAAACTTGTTTAGATGATTACAGATGGACATAAATTAAGAATTCTTGGAAGTGCTTATAAACTTTCGTGCAGTAACACCCCCTCCCCCAGATACCTTTAAATGAAACTTCTCTACAGCTGAGGTTTACAAAAGATAATTCTATTTTTTGTTAGATAATCTTTTCTTTTATTTTAGACTTTTGTTTCGTTTTAATTTTAACCATGGAGAACGGAGGCTTCATATGCCCTGTGGATTATCTTTATCTAGCCAACAATATGGTTAATAACTGATACCATTGCCATTCTTTAAAACTGTATTAAAAGAAAACGATCTAGTCACATCAATAGTTTTTATCCAGACCTCTTCTTTTTAAAAAAAAAAATTGGTAAATATGTAAATAACTCCCTGTCACTGCAAAATTAATGACGGCCAAAATTACTATAGTTATCTCCTGGAAACCACGCGGTGCTAAAATTTTCCATTGTTCACATTATATACTCATACACACGCCATAAACATTTGTTTTCGAATGAGTCTTGTGTTCAACTATTTTTAAAATTAACTTTAATATTAACAAAAAGTAACAAACTAAAACTTAAACAATTAAACTTTTTATATAATTTTATTACATTTAAATCTTAAATCTCCCTTGTTCTATTAAATACCTAATATATTGCACACAAATATTTTGGACAAATATTAAAATTAGAATAACTGCCTATATTTCAAGTTTTTTTTTTTTTTTTTAAATAACTTTCGTTTAAACGTGAATACTTAAATCTCAATAACTTTCAAAAAAATAAACAGTCTTTAAAATGAAAAATAATTTTACACTAGAAACAAATAGACACAAGTCTTCTATTTATAAAGTGATGGTTTTGACTGCACCTATATACGATTTAAATGAAACAAATTTATTCTTTTAAAGGTCGCGTATATTTATTTCCTTTCTTTTCATTTTTTTTTAATTCACAACAAAGGCTAACTATTACAATATATATTTTTTAATATAGTATATGGGATAGATACATGAAATTAAATTCACAGTCAATGTATATTGATGCTTAGCAATCAATAAAAACAGTTCTGAAAAAAATAAACAAATACACTTTTTTTATTATCTTTACAATGCTGATTTTAATTAAAAGGGATTTGATTCTAGACTTATTTCATTAAAATTAACCAATGTAAAAGTAATAGGAAAAATGGATTTATTTATTTTTATAATTTGATCAATGCAATAGAAGGATAAGTTGATACTATACTTCATAAAGACTGGTTCTGCTAGTGGAAAAAAAAAACAATACCAAACCTGTCCAAGCTACTACTAATCAAAAAGAGATATTTTGATCAGTTATTCAATATTGTATTGCTACTCTTACAGCTATAATGTCCTGTTACTGGCTTGTACATAACAATATGAGTGACCAATTAAAAGAGATATCATTATGATTAGTAGTAACTAGGACAGACTGGCTAATCTTTTATTTCAGTCAGAAGAACTAGTCTTATTGTCTGCTGAGCATCAATACACATTAGTTATTGATTTAACTTCATTTATATAATACAGATTCCATATACAATTTCTACCTAAATTAAAGAAAGAACATTAAAAATACTAAATTTATATATAGACTTGCCAATGGGAGAGGCTTAATTTCAGTTGGGATATAAAATATGTTGATGTACATTAATGTCCAGCTACTGGCTCAAACATAACAACACAAGTGACTGATCAAAAGAGACATCCTTTCAATTAGTAGTTGCTTGGACAGATTTGGTATTGTTTTTTTTTCAGCCATTAGAAGTGGTCTTATTGATTGATGCACATCAATACATCTTGGCTGTGGATTTAATGTCATCTATATAATAGTGATCTAATTTGCTAAATAATTTACACACACGCATATATATATATATATATATATATATATATATAAATGCAAAAACATAAAACACTACAATACTAGATTAAATCCAAAATTTTACCAAAATCCTTACACAACCATGGTTTCATCTACTACAAATAGACCTTCTCAAGTTAAAATCAAACTAAAGGAAATAATCATATATATATATATATATATATATATATATATATATATATATATATATATATATATATATATAAAACAAAGAAACCTACCCATAATTCATTTCAAACTCCACCTTCCCTTAATATCAAAAGAAGTCTTCATAAGATTGATTTAATCTAGTATTGTAGTGTTTTATGGTTTTGCATTTTTATTTTTGCTAGTATAGTGTCAGGTAGTTTTGGTTTTATATATATGTAGTGAGATAGAAAGGGAGGGAGAGAAATAAAGAGAGTTCAATTTTTTTGTTCAATTAATTTATACACACCCACCCATACTCAGTTTTAAATTTTAAACTTGATTTTAATTATGTAATTAAACAAGTATAAAACAATAAAATTAATTAGTAGTAAGTCAAATTAAATTTGAAAAATATAAGTATATTTAATATTCTAATCAACCAATTAAGTGATATTAGACTATTTTAATAAAAGTTTATGCTATTTTTTTAATTCTTAAAAATGTATTAGTTATTAATAATAGTAGTAATGGAAAACTATTCAGGAAAATTTAAATAGTTTTCCATTAATATTATTATAATTATATTGAAATTAAAGAAAGAAAATATTTTATTAATTTAGTTAGTTATTTTGAAATTATATCCCTTCCAGTGTAAAGAATCTCAGAAACATATTTTCAAATACTCATAGCCTTAAATTGTAGAAAAAGTGAAATACATATCCACACATGTAAATTTTGATATAGTCTAATTATTTTGATAAATAATCTTCTATACTGTTTTTTAGTTAAATGTGGAAAGGTTTTTGTCATATAATGAGCTCCTTGAAAGCTGTTTTACTTATCAGATTGGCAAACATTTTAAATTTTTCTAATGATTCCAAGAACTATGCATAAAGCTTTTCAGAGCTAACTAATAAAAGTCACTTTATTTAAGATCATTTCAAAATCATTAAAGCAATTTATGAGTTTTTTAATAATACTAATTAAAAAAGTTATATTAATGATAGAGTAAAAAAAAATTATCAAGATAATTCTATAAAAGCATATAAAATATTCTCTCTCTTTTTTTAATTATTAAATATTGTAAAACATGATATTGTTTGTCATTTCATAACAGTATATGTTTATGAAGCTTTAAATGTATTAATTTTTTTTTAAAAATTAGCACCAATATTGTAGAGATATTGCATGTCAAGGTATTATATATTGTGACCTTCTCCCATGACCGCTGTACTATCAATGAATCATCTTGCATGTTTTCAACACCAGAATCATGCCATCCACATTGGTCTACATAATGGCATAGTAACCTTGCTTCCTAATCTCACTGATTATCAACAAATCATGCAGCACCTTTTAGTGATTACAATTCTCTTATAGAATCTAATGTATCACACAGTAAAGAATCTGAGTATAAAGAACTGCAAATATAACACTACTGAAATGATTCCTGAATTACATAAAATTAACATGAGACTGTCAATCCTAAAGAAAATCACAAGGCGACTAATAAAGATAGATACTTCTGGTTAAACCAGCCCTGAAATCCATACCAACAAGATGGGATGAGTTAAAACTGAGATTCAACAAACTACTAGATAACTAATAATTATATCTCCAGAATGATTATGAAAATTAAACTTATAAAATGAACTAATGAGTAAATTATGATGTAAATGACTAAATGGATGATGGAAAGAAGTGATCATCAAATAGTGAGCTGAAATGAATCTAGAATGAAGAGAAAGATGTATGAGAATAATGAATAGTTGAGATAATGATAGAACAAGAGCCAACGAATAATTGAAATGATAAAAGAATAACAGCTAATGTATAACCAATCAATTATAATAATGAATCAGTCAAATGAGAATGAATAAATAAAAGAATGTATCAAGATGAAATTAAAGAATAATGTTGATGATGGAGACTGAAATTTTAAAATATAAACTAATATGGTGTTAACTGGCAAAAAGATAAAGTAAATAAAAATAGGGATTTCAAGCTTGACAGGACCAGAATATCTATTCTAGAGTTAAAACAAATTATCTATTTTATACTAAGAGAAATAATTCACATTTTAAAGCTTAGCTACTTTCATAAAACCAATGAAACTAATCAATTTCAAGTCTTACTAAAACAATTGACTAAATATACATTTAATTATAAATTTAAATTTTATTTGGAAATTTACACAACTAATTCTTCTCAGGGTTCAAACACTAAAATCATTATACAAAATATATTTGGGTCAGTAAGAGGGATTTTACCACTACCCAAACATAACACACATAATAGTTCTCAATCTATAAATCGAACTTAAGTACTATATTTAGCAGTTACACATAAACTTTATAACTGACATAAAGTTGAAAATGTATGAATGGAAATAACTTTTTGACAATTAAAATCAATAACTTACCAAGTTCCTTTTCATTAAATAATGATAAACAATGTGATCAAGATCAATGAATGATAGCTTTGTGGATTTAATTAAATTAATCAAACCAGTACTATGTTTCTTTTTAAAATATATTGTTTTAAAATAAACTGTATTACAAGTTATCACATTTAAATATTGGGTGATAATGCATTAAATGTACCAGTAACCTCTAAAACTTACCAAAATTATTATGATATAGCATAATAATAGAGTGAATAGTGCTATATTGGTAGATGATGATGTCAATTTATAAATCTTCTGATAGGCTGATAGCAATAACAATAATAGTATCTGGATGTGGTAATTAGCAATAAGACTACATGCAACTACATAACTTTTTAAATACAACAAACTTTATTTACACTATGTACAACTTTAATCAACAGATATGGCATGAAGTAAAACTAGTTTATTTAAGACAAGTTATGGATAGGACAAACACACAGTACCCCTTTTTGTCCACATATCCAGCAAATAATATTATTTAACTATAAAATAATGTTCAAACTATCATCTGTTACATTTTGAGCATTCTTAAAAAATCAGCAAATAACATCTATTTAAGCTGCACTAGCACTTAAATTACATATAGAAAATATTTAGAACTTTGGGATATGCACAGATTTTAAATTTAGAATTTCAACATTGTAACGGATGGCATTATCCCACAGCCTTATCTTTTATCAGAATATGATAATGGCAATTATCATACTCTGTGCAATTACTAACTTATTTCACTTTAAGAGAAACAAGCTTAGTGCATTTAATACATTTTTAATACTAGGCCTTATAATTTAAATACACCTAGATCTCACTTAACTAAAAAAAAAAAAATACATAAAATAAATATATATTCTACACCTTTCCCTCTTCCAACTAATAAACATATATAATTTTCATGCCATAGTAAAACGCATGTTTGAAAATAAAATTTTCAACAACACACTACGTAAGTATAATATATATAACAATGATAAAGAAAAACAAAAGCACATTTTATCCATTACATTTGATCATCTTCACCCAAGTTATTTATCCAGGTGAGTTAAGATAATATCAATGGTTATGAACAATTAACCTTGTTAATTGGCAAGTATTTCAACTGATGCGCATATATTTTTTTTATTATCCTTGTTGAATGTATAAAACGAACTATAATGCCGAATATTTTTCCAATCCAAAAGTTCTTTAACTGTTTCCGTAGCGATAATTACTTAGGTTAATATATTTACCATTCCAATTGGGGCAGATTAAAAAAAAATGAGTTTATCCTGCTATTTTTATTCCAATGAACAATTCTTTATCGATTTATTTAGAATCACTTTTTATATTTATTTTTCTTTTTAAAATTATTTATTGATTTGATTTTCCCTCCTGCGTTAATGTGTATCACTTTTAATCAATTGGAGCATTGTAAACAGGTATATTTTTCCAATAAAATTGTAAAAATAAATATTTATTTCACTTCATTTGAATTAGAGAAATATGAGGTGATTATCACTATAAGTAAAATTATCTAATTATGATTTTCATATTTTTATCATTTTAATCAATTGGCAAATGATTATTTTTCCATTACACAAATTCGCGCTAAACCAAAATACGCAGACTATTAAGAACAAAATTGCAAATATTTTCATGTTTACTTTATAAAAAGTTAGATGATTTTAAAATGATTTTTAGATTTATTTAATACATATTATATATCACATTTCTTTTTAAGATTATCTCCAATCTTTATTCTCTTTCTTGTTATTTATTTTACAAGTACAGAACATCTTCAGCTGGATAATAGAAAGGCGCGAACTTCCTATACTATCAACTTTTTAGTTTATGAATAAATAATTCGTGCCTTATTTTTAAAAAATGAAATTTTAAATTTCTAAATATACGACAAAAGTAGCAACTTACTTCTTTTTGAATTTTCCTGAATTTAAAATATTGACAATTAACATAACAACAAAAACTTGTCTCCATAGTTTAATCTCTTTCTTTAATATGAATTCCTGGGAAATTTGCAGTCATGGATAATGGGTCAAAAATGCAAGCAAGGTTTGGTAGATTATTCTTCACACATTTTTTTATATATCAAAGTATTCCCTTTTCCAAAAATTAAATTCCATAAATCTGACGACTTTTACAATTTTTTTTTTTTTTTCTAAATTAGAGCTGAGATTTTTTCTTTTCTTGGTGATTACTTTTCTTAGTGAGTCCCCCCCTACAGCTTTGTTCAAACCTATATAGCTTTTTATTCTATGGAATTCTGGGAGTGAATTTAATCCAATAGTTTTGATATGCTAATTGGTATTACCCCCTCTGTCTTCATTTTTTATAATTACCCATTTTTACTTTATACAGCTTTGTGTTAAGTACTAAAAAAAAAATATGCTTAGTAACTTAATATAACAATTGATTTTATAAATTTTAATAGTTTGATTTAGTTATTTATTTATTTCACTTGCTATCCCAAAACTAATAAAATAGCAATGTATTATCTACCAAATAATAATCATATTTTTTAAATTGTTATTTTAGTCTAGTCAGAGCCTAGACTGGGTTTGAAATCCAATCTCCATTTAAGCAAATTTCCCAGTGCATTCAAAATAATCTCTATTGAAAAATACTTTTGTAAAATTTTTAACACTAGATATATTATCATTTAAAATTTTGGATTATTTAATTACAATGACCTAAATAAAAGGTCACAATATATATATATATATATTAAATAGCACATTTTATCATAGACAATAGTTTTTTTTACTATTCTTCACAATTAATATATGATGATAAAGAAGCATTAAACAAATAATAAAATCAGCCAATGTTAAAAAAGACAATCTTATATTTAATAATGAACCAGTCTAAAATAACAAAAATACTATTAATAGAATTTGATTATTTATAGAAATTTGCTAATTTAGCCATGAATCAGATTGTTATTTTATGTCAGAAAACTTAACATATATTTGTAAAATGAACATCATAAAGAGAATCTAAATTATGTTGCAGTATAAATAGTGTTTGAAATAACTTTTAAGTCAAAAGAAAAATATTTTTTTGAAATTTTGTATCAGATTAGATGCTACATGTTATGATTTTCATTATAATTTAAAGTATATTTACATCCTACATTAACATTAAAGGCTTTTCATCTATATACATTTTGATCATGACTATGAATTTATTAATGGTATGGCTGATTTATTGCTGATGAATCCAATTCAAGAAAAATGTTGAAAATTACATGACAACTTTCTATTTCACCTTGGTATGATCCACTGTTATGGTGTGACAGAATTAGCACTGCTTGATTTCTCTTTTATTTAATGCAATGTTTTCAGGTGTTATGAATTTAATATATACATAAATGTAAATAAAATAAAATGTCCATTGAAGAATAACCATTTTATAATTATAAAATCATTAAGTTTTATACCAAGATTTATGAATATTAGCACATTGTCTGTTAATTAAACACATTCTATTTAGATTCATAAAAAATCATCTTTTTATAAGTAGTTGTAGTAATTTCAGTATCAAAATTAAAAGTAATCTCATTATATTTTTATGATCAAAGGAAACATATGCTCTTATTAAATCACTATTACTCTTATTATTTATATGAGTAAAAAATAAGAGTAATTGTAGATATCGATTTAATAATAGCATTTATTTTCTTTGATTATATTAAAATATGTGGGTTTATCTTCAATTTTGATCTAGAAAACACTGAGATTCTTCATAAACTATAACAAAAGAAAAAATGAGCAAATGATTTTTAAAAATAAATATAGAATATTTTTAATTAACAGATAATTTGCTAATGTTAAAATTTATGAATCCTTTGAGATATAATTTAATGATGTGTACATCCACTATATTTGAATTTAAATGTTTTTTTTAGTTGAGAAAGGTTAAAAAATTAAGTGAAAGTACTTCAGTAATTTGTAATATTTATTTATAAAACATATTATATAACATCTAAATAAAATAAATTTAAATTTATACACATGTAAAATCTCTAGTACAAACATATTCTTCATTTTAACATGATTTACAAATGTACAAAAAAAGACAGCAAGTTTTACAATTCCTGAAATTTATTACTTTCTTAATTAATTTTAGCCTAAGGTATAGATGATGATTTATATAATACTATAACATGAATAAGACTGCTTTATTTTAATTTTTAATAACTTGTACTATTATTTTATTACTGTGCTCATGTTGTAGGGTATAAGAAATCATAGTTGTTTGTGTAAGATAGAATCATTTATTTTTTAAAAAACCTTATTATGCAGCCACTTTTTATTAAAGTTAAGTACTGTAATTAAATTAATTTATATAAACTGTTTTTTAATATATATATATATATATATATATTGTAACGGGCACATACGTACATTACATTATTTTTTATTAGTAAACATAAAAAAAAAATTCGCCAATAAAAATTTCTTTTTTAAGAATTAAAAACTGAAAATTAAAAAATCATCTTAAACTCGTATATATAAATCACACAGATAAAAAAAAATTAATTATTAAAATAAAACTTTATTAAAAATAGAAAGGTATTTTAAAAACAAAAACTTAAAAAGATTTAGAGATAAAAATATATCTTTAATCTTGGAAAAAACATTAATTAATCAGAAATGGAAATGATTGTTTTAATTAGTTAAATGTAAACTAGCCTTGGGCATTTAAATGTAAAAGCATCGGTCAGATAGGAAAAAAAATAGAAACTAATAGCCAATGAAGAGAAAGCAATGGAATCGGACCTCAGCGAAAACACCATCTCATCGATGATGCAATGTAAATTCAATCCTTCAAATTAATATAAAAAGACAAGTTTGGAAATTATTAAGGAGGATTGATTATTATTACGATGTGACTATATGTATTAGTATGGAGGGTGAGGTGAAGGGATTGAAAGACGCACTTTCAATTCCTTCAGCTGTTTAAGAAAAGGGAGTGAAACATCGTTTTCTTCATTGAGGACCAGTTAAAGCAAAAACTTCCGGATGGATAAAAACAACGGCTAACAAAACAAATATCTTCAGTACGGCATGGGAATTCCCATTCAGAATTACAAACGACTACAAATTATGGACCTTTTAAAATCGTAAGAACTTTATTTTCATTTGAAAACATAGAACTCTAAATTATAAACCTTTTAGTAAATAATACAAATAGAATCCTATCTGACTAAACTAAATTCTTTATTAATAATGTTATTTGATGTATATTTTTTTTTATTTATGCAAAATCATTTCCATTTATATTTTTTTTGTTAGTTAAGTTTATTTATGATTTCTGTTTTCCGATAAATTAAAATATATCAATGTTAAAGTTAAGTCGGGCGTGAATGGCTGTATAGATTTGTAAAGTTATATTAGGGGAGGGTAATCTTAGGTTATTTGTGTCGTTGTTAAATTGGGTCAATGGATTGGATATATTGATGTAGTTAGTAGATGTAGTCGGAGATTCGCTACTGGCAGAATCGTTTATATATACGCCGCACTCACCCGTTTGCCTATGGAAGGAATTATAAGACGAAGAACGCAGTTCCTTTCTATGGAGTTTTTTTTTATTGTTCTTCTCGTTAGATAGATGTAATATTCCTATCTGATGAGAGTCAATGTCTTCTCTTAATCTTTTTGGTGCTGCTGTATTCCGTATTACATTGAATACATCGATATATCAGATGAATTGATGCCAGTTGACTGCAAATTTTAGCCTAGGGTTAAATAGGGATATAATATTTTATTTTCAAATGCAAATCTATGTAGTCTATTCATACTCAACCCTAAATAAAAATGCATTAAATTTAAGTTGTTTATAGACGCTTGCATGGATTGGTTATCGGTTAAGTATGTTTTGGGTTTTCATATTTGATCAAAATATATAGACATTCGATAAATAATGATACCTTATGGTGAGTATCTATAATGTATTTATTCGGATGTCTTTTAAGTTATTGGTGACAATGCAAGTATCTTATGGTGAATACTATTGGGTTACTTATAAATTTCCCTCTGCAATTGTCGGTATCAATGATTTTATATTTTGATCGTTTATGTTTATTTTGAAATGTTTTTAACCGTTGTAATCTATGTAACCGATCTATACTCAACATTTTAAAACAAACTTTTATAAACTCCTCTGTGCGAACTTATAAAAAATTAAAATGTAAAGTTGTAAAAATTAAAATGTAAATTAAAATCAAAGTTAAAAATGTAAGTTAAATTTTAAAAGGTAAACTAATGCTAAAATAATTTTAAATCTTATATATGTGCGTTAATAAATGTTTGTATGTTAATTACTGGCAGTGGCTTATTTTATTCTTTTTTATATACTCTTATATTATATTATTTAATCTCTGCTATTCCACTGAGCTAGTGACTTGGGCTAACGACCGGAATCAAAACATAAAAAAAAAATTTTTTTTTGACTTACGTATCTGCCTACTTTATAAATTTTTTAGGTTCAAATGCCTAGATGGCGCCCTGTAGTGCAGTTTACGTAAGTCTATCTTCTCCGGATCTTTACAATATATATATATTTTTCAATAAACATAGAATGAGTATCTATATATAAAAGATATGTTTCAGAAATAGATATCATTATATTTGTCCTTCTGTAATCTTTATATATTTAGGAAATTTTATAATTTATTAATCTATACATGTGATAAAGAAATGTATGTTTGAATGTAAGACACATAAAAGTTATTAGCTTCTTATTTTAATTCAATGGTAATTACAATACTGTTATCTTTATAATTAAGTTAATCATCACTATTAGTTTTCTTACTTTCTTTTATTTTAAAGTTTTCAGTCGTTTAGGTTAGTAAATGATAAGTTGTTATGAATTTATTGTGCCATTTTTAATCTCTGCAAACTCACTTTGATAATAGGATTGCCTGCTTATACAACCATTTTTTTACTTGCAATTAGAAGCATTTCAATTCAGACATCAATAATTAGTTGTTGTTTTTTTAATTTTTAAGATAGCCAATGATCATTTACTAAATAATGTCTGCTAAAAACAATAGTTCATTAAACATGAATTAATTAATTCAGAAAAAGTTTCAATTAAATGTATATCTCATTGGCATAATATTATTACTATTATAAATATGATACCTATTTATTTGCCTTACAAGTCTATAAATTAATATATTCGTTTGTAACTGAAACACACAGGTTTATTATATACCTATGTTTATATATGTAATATATAGGGTATATGAGCACAGACATTCACACAACCTACCACTCTACTCTCCACACTATCTTATAACACTGATACACTTGAACACATGTATGTTGAAAAGATAAATAGCACCAATATACATATTTCATGCTAAACCAGCAATCATCAGTTGGTCCAGATTACCATCTCTACACATATATGCTATAAGTGCTCAGATATATATTAAGATAGTCGATCCTCATATTTTAATCGACAGGCTTCAATCTGCTCCACACTCCAACTCTTCAACCGTCCACCCAATTGAAAATCTGATGATGGAACGCTCAAAGGCCACCCTGAGGCCGAAATTCTTGTCATACTCATGTTGACCTAAGGTCAATCTGCCTTTGAGTGTTCCATTATCAGATTTTCAATTGGATGGACTGTTGGAGTGTGGAGTAGATTGAAGCCTGTCCATTAAAGTATGAGGATTGAATATCTTAATATATATCTAAGCACTTATAGCATATATGTGTAGAGATGGTAATCTGGACCAACTAATGATTGCTGTTTTAGCATGAAATACGAATATTGGTGATTATTTAACTTTTCAACATATATGTGTTCAAGTGTATCAGTGTTATGAGATAGTGTGGAGAGTAGAGTGGTGAGTTGTGTGAAAGTCTGTGCTCATCTACCCTATATATTATATTCATTTATATAAATATATAACTTTATTTTAAATTGTAACTATTTCAGCAGTTTTTTAAAAAAGTTAATTATTAGAGATCAAATATGGAGACTTGATTGTATGAAGTCATTTATTTATCAATTATTTATAATATATAATTCAAACATGCAAGTAATAAATTTAATTAGATATTAAGTATTATAAGAAGAAAAAAAATCAACTTTAATTAATTAAAAACAGCATTCCTTAAGAAAACATTTAAAATCTTTTTTTTTTTTCCTTTTTGTTTAAAATCTAATAAACATTACTTAAAATTTTACCCATTTATCTCTCTTATTATTTTTTTAAAAGTTAAAAACAAATAGAGTAAAATTACTGAAAAGAGAAAAACAAGTTATTTATTTTATTTTATTTTTCTTTCATACTTTTATTTCTTTTTTTACTTATGAAACTATAAATATTTCTATTCTTATTAAAATGTTTGGAATTTTTATATTATCACTTGAGTAATGTAACTCTTTTGATAAGTTTTACAATTGACATTCTGAAAAAAAGAAACATGAGAAGAAAAAAAAATATTTTCAATATATATTTATATTGAAGTATATAAATTCCATTCACATTTGTGTCAAAGTTTCATCTCAATTTATATATTGAATTGTAATGAATAAGCAAATGTTAAAATATTTAATAATTAAACAGGTTTGGGTTTGAAATACGAAAGAATTTATTTGAAGCTAAGTTGTTCCGATACTATATAGTATCATAATCATAGCATAATAAAATGGGAGGAAGTTGTCATCCGTAATGTAAGTGTTGAATAATTGAATTAATATAAATTCTATTCACATGTGAAAATGTTTTTAATGCAGTAATTATATTATGTAAAATAAATTGACTAATTACTCTTTAGGATTTATGAATTTCAAAAAAGAACATTTCTTCATCATCTGCTTAGGTTATACAAATCATCTACACACAACATTATTTGTTCTTAAATTAATAATGCAAAGTAGAGAATGTATAGTTTTTGTGTGTTATAGATTATTTATTTAATACTGATTTATTATATATTATTTAAATTATAGAGTTTTATATGACTGTTTTGTTTATTATTTAAGTATGCTGGAAATAGGAAATTTAGAAAAGAACATTACATTGCTTAAAAGCTGTTTATGTTTTTCTAGACAGCTGATAAATCCATATATTCTGAAAAATAATTAATCTGTTTTTTATAGGAATTAAATAAAAAATATTTCTAGCACTGTGATTGAAGCTTACATCCACTTAATTTATTTACATGTATTTATGTGACTTGTTATTTATTTAATTACACATTCATAATAATAAAATTAATTGACTATTGTAGTGAAAAAATAAATTTATTGCATTGACAAAATATTTTATTCTCAGTCAATTCTTCTCAATGAAGGCAATCATTAATGCACTTTTTTCTAGTATTGCTGAAATAATCTTTATGACATAAATGGGAATTGCTTCAAACCATAAAATTGATGCTAAACTAAGTGGATTTTATGTAGATAAAGACCATTGGCAAAAAAAACCAACAGTAAATTAACTATGACCATCATTTCCTTTACTTGCACAAGCTATAGTAACAAATCGATGTTAGAATATAGTGTACATTAAAGGAATAAATCTTCTGCTTTTTATTGACTACTATAGATTGTCCTTAATAGCATTGTTGGACACAGTTGCTACTAAATTAATTGTGCATATATACTAGTCTTTTTCAAACTTCCTTACAGAATTGTTCTATCCATTGCATTATTAATCACAGATGTTTTCCTTTTGTTTAGGAATAAGTGTGATTCTTTCTTTTGTTTGTATAATAAACAACAACTGGTAGAGAACTTGATATTAAATATTTTTATGATTGTACATGAAGTACTAATTTCTATTGTACAGATAAGTACAATGTTGATTTTTTTTTGTTGCTATTATCTTAGATGTCATTTTGTAATAAACTGAAAAAATAACAATACTATAATTAATAATAGATTTCCAATCAACAAATGAGAATAATTACATTTATTATATCATAAAAATTTTCACTTTTATTCTAAGCAGCTATTTATTATATAAAATATATAGGATAAGATTTTTGATCATATATATACATATCCACTGCTTTTACTCATAGAAATCTTTTTATTATGTTACTGTTAATAAAGAATCATTTATATTTTGAATACATGGATTCAATGCATGATTTGTTATAGTTATAGTATTTTAGGCTCAAAAACTTAAGGTTCATGGTTCATGGCCAACTTTGTCATTCCTATTTTATAAACTCCTTATCGATATCAATCAATATTTTTTTCATATATGACTCAATATAATAAAAGAATGGTGAACTCGTGAGATTTCATAGATCATGACCTATTTTTATCATTTCCAGTGATCAAGCATCTTATGAATTTCAATATCAATAACTATTTGATTATTTATTTAATAAAATTAATTAAAGTTGTTTTTGCATTGTTTTGTGCATTGATAAAATAGCTAACTCTGGAGTTTAAGATGCATGGATCATGATTCACCTCATGTTCTATTGTTCAACCTTCTCATAAACTCCCAAGAAATAAAGTATTCTATTTTATTCATGGCAGAAAGTATTAGAACTTAAAAAAATATTTAGGATTTTTAAAAATGTGATAATTTCTATTCTATTGAAGAATAATTTCATAGTTACATGTTAATTAAAAGGTGTTCTTATGAATAAGTATTTGTTAAAAAGTAAACACATATTAAGAAAATTTTTATAATACATCATAATAAGTATAAATAATTGTATATTCTATTTGAAAAATATATAGTATTTTCCTAATAAATGACATTTGTTTGGCAAAATTATTGATAGAAGGCATTGGAATCTTTTTTATATGCAAGCAGTTATGTGTTTAAAATTTAGCATGAGCTGTTATTTTATATACATTAATCAAATAATTATGTAATAAATTATTTCTTCATAAAATTGTTTAATTTAGCATTATTTTAATATAATAAAATTAAATATGAAATCAATGTATAAACAATCATTCTGAATAAAACAATGAGGATTGCCAATTCCTCTACAAGCTTTGTGATAAATGCTTAGCCAGAGCCAGCATTTAAAATATCTCTGTCAGGAACCCCTCCCCAAATCCCTGATCATGGTTTTGTGCTTTGGCACTCCTCAGAGAGGTGTCAGGGTAGGTTCAGACACTAGATCTAAAAATACCAACCCAAAGCCAGCATTTAACTAAAATTTATCTATTGAGTGGAAAATTTGAAATTTTCAGACATCTACATGTCTTCAAACCCAGCTATCTAACTCAAATAGCTATATGGGGCTGATAGATCTTCAGCCATACCATATAGTAGTTGTCTTAGCAATATAAAAATTGCATAAGACTTATGGCAGAGACTATAAATAGTCAAAATAAAAGTCATAGATCACATGACCCTATCTCTTAAGCTTGTAAATTATAAAACAATGAGGATTGCCAATTTCCATCAGCCCTATATAGCTATTTGAGTTGGATAGCTGGGTTTGAAGAAATGTAGATGTCTGAAAATTTCAGATTTTCCACTCAATAGATAACTTTTAGTTAAATGCTGGCTTTGGGTTGGTATTTTTAGATCTAGTGTCTGCACCTACCCTGACACCTCTCTGAGGAGTGCCAAAGCATGAAACCATGGTCAGGGGTATGGGGAGGGGTTCCTGACAGAGAGATTTTAAGTGCAGGCTCTGGCTAAGCATTTATCACAAAACTTGTAGAGGAATTGGCAATCCTCATTGTTTTATAACTTACAAGCTTACCAGATAGGGTCATGTGAACTATGACTTTTATTTTGAAAATTATTCTGAAAGTTATAAATATTTATTTCACTAAATAATATCTGTCCTGTTTTTATTTATTGTAAAATTCTATGTTCTAATAACTAAGAAATAGGCTTTTATAAAAGAGCAAAAATTACAATATAAATAATATGTAAATGTATCTCATAAATAAATTTAAATCTACTACTATTAATTACACAAAACATTTTGTATCATTTACATTTTCATGATAAATTGTTAAATTCATACTATGAATTATGTCAGTAAGAAAGTAAAAATAATTTATTATATCATGTTTGAAAACAAAAATGATTAATTGTTCTGATATTTCAAATATATGAAGGCATTATAAAAATATTATTCACTATTGAATAATATCTAGTCTAATCCGAGATTAATAAAAATTATTAATATCTAATATTTAACAGTTTTGTCACTTCATTCAATAAACGTACTATAAAATCGAGTATATAATTTCTATCACACGTTATCATGTTTTTAAAAAGTTGAATTTCCATCAAAAATAATAGGTGGTACATGTTAATTTTATGTAATTTGTGTGATTTAAATTATACATTTAATTTTGTATAGAACATGCTGAATGTAATGATATATATATATATATATATATATATATATATCATTACATTCATATATATATATATATATTGAAGCAGTCAATCTTAGCTTAAGATTGTGCTTCATGTTTCCATCTACTAACCTATGTTTAAATCCCTATATCCCATCCCGCTCCTTTTGTCATGTATATATATTTCATGTATATATTTGAGATGCATGCCTAAATTATAAAATTTAATGTTTCAATAACATGTTTTAAAATTATTATTAATTCTTTTTATTAATTATTAGTTCTTTTTTATTAAAGTATTATAGATGCAGCTCAAATATATACATATGAGCAAAACTTACTAACAAAATATTGATGTTTTTAAATATTTTTTATATGTCATTTTTAGCTTTTTCTTTTTAAATTGCTTGTTTTTCTATTAAACTGTATATTTTTTATAAAATCCAAAATGGAAGATGTGACTGTTGTTATTTGTCCAAAAATAATTAAGGGTTGGAAGCACTATTATTTTAATCTGGGGTAGGTATTTTTAATTAAAGTTTTTTTACTTAAAATGGGATTAAGATTAGAGATACTTTTGTTAAAAAACATGTTGTCAAATCGATTTCTAATCTGGAAATAGATTTGAATCTATTTTTGGATATTATCTTACAAGTGCATCTTCAAAAAGAACTGATAAAAGAAAAAGTATAAAATGACTGAATTTTGAATCACAGAGGAGATTAGCTACTTTTAGAGAGAGGTATTATAAACATATTTTGTTTTGCTTGAAACTTAAAATGATGTAGCAGTAAATCCACCTCTTGCTGACCCTAGTGGGTCATTCTTCCCGCTAATGCACAATCTAACTGCTGCCCTGAAAGAAAGTAAAGATCCGATAAAGAACTTTAGAATGCTAATAGAAGTTTCCGGTCACCAAAGTACTTGCATTTCAATCACTGTGCATGTGCCATACTTTAAAATGGATTCTTAAAATTGCAAGGTAAATTTCTAAGCCACCACCTAATAGTAAATTTAGTCTAAATAATCTATCAAGATCTCTTCTCATGTATTCTTTGACTTTATATATATATATATATATATATATATATATATAAATCATATATATATATATATATATATATATATATGCTTTTTTTATTAATTTGCTAATCTCAAACAAACTGGTGAGCTTAATTTATAAAAATCTTTTTTTGTCATAAACCTTCATGAAGCAAGTTATTAACATCCCTTTAATATATGTATATAATGCATTCATTGTAAATTAATACGTTTGCCAGATTGTTTAATGAATCAACATTTTAGGTTCATTTTTAATATAAAAATTGATTTGTTTCACTGTGGATTTTCTACCCGGAGAATCCAGAACTCAAGCTAATTAATGCTTTGAAATCTTATAAAATATTATTTATTTAATTCTAAAAAAAGGTGACTTAATTGTTTTTATATAACTGCTAATCTTACTTCATTTTTCATACTCTTAAAATTTCAAATATAGTATTTAAATATTTCATTTATTGTAAAATCAACGGTGGGATTTATTTATTTTAAATAGTGGGAAAGGGACAGGGGTGAATCTTAATGTCTCTTTTACTTAATCAAATCTTAATGTATATTTTATTAATTTGAAACCTAAATCTTAATGTTTCTTTTGCTATATAAAATCTTCAAGTATATTTTAGTAAATGAAATCTAAATATTTTCTCTTTATATATATTATAATTGCATGGCGTATTATAGTATTCAAACTAGGGTCGTTTATTTTAAAAGCAGAAAAAATTTATTCAATATTGTTAGTGACATTTATTATTCGTACTGCGTTTCTGTCATTTAGCCTATCTTTGTGGTTTCTATATACGTGCTTCTAATCTTTTAATCTGGGGGTTACGACAAGATCGAACCCATAGATTTCTTTTTATATCTCATTCCATAGATAGTTGGGCTATCTGGAACCACATTTATTTTGTATAAAATGCCTCTGGCAGTGATCCCGTAAGTTTGGCACATGCTATGCATATTCACTTCGTATAGATAAGAGGCCTCTCGCATTGGTTATACCAGCAAAAGTCTGGGCCATGCCATGCCTATCTACTTTTCTCTAAGCATTACCCAAGAAAAGGGTGTGAGATTTCATTTTTTTATCCAGAAGCACAACCTTTTTCTCTTAGTTATTTTAGGCTATTATGTCAGCACCGCAAACTTATTTGTATTAGTATTTCTTTTGCTTCATGACCCAGTTTTAATGCTCTAATATTAAAATTATGCTTTGCTAAAAAGATATATATATAAATGTCAATTACTTCTATTTTATTAATTAAATTTATTTCAATCATATACAATCTCACCATCGTAATTTATATATCTATATTTAAGAGTATCTATATGCCTTGGGGAAAATAAAGCGTTTGCCTTACTATTGTTAAATGATTTTCATTAAATATTTTGTCATAGTTTCAAATATAATCTTTTAACTGTCTTTTGTTTATTTTCACGACCTCAATGGCATGAAAATGATTTATATCATATGTATAATGAATTTCATAATACTCCCTTAAATATATGTTAGTCACCACGTTTCTGAACTGTAAATCAAAGCGTTAATAGCAATATTATGTAATTCCTTTTATTAACTGATTGGCATTTTAATATTAGACCCACCAAAGATGTGTGTTTATTTGTAATATATTATTTAGCTAATAAAGAGCATATGAGAACTAAAAGTGTGAATGGCGCTATGTAATTATCTACCACTTGCTCATTCACGCACACACTAATGTCTATAATTTATTTATAAATGTATAATAATTTGTCAGTATATTAAAATATATTTTATTGTCTAACTTATTTGAGTAGTTCGAATTCCTTTTTCTCCACTTCCACATATTACAGCCATGCTTATCTATTATTTTAATGTAGTCATAGTTAATAGATGTCTCATTGTTTTTCTCAGCTCTGCTAGTCAGCCGGATTAAGATTAATTCTCATGGGCCATCACTATTATGTTATCCATTAAATGTTTGATTTGGGGCTTAGAGAGTGGTTTCGAATTCAGGCTGGTCCCTGACCTAAATCTTGGGCTTGACTGGGTTTGGAGTACATTTTGTGAGTTCCAGCTCATGTTAGATGAATGAACATGTTTTGACCAGTACAATATATATATATATATATATATATATATATATATATGTGCTGTGTATATATATATATATATATATATATACACACACACACTTATTTTTCAGATTAAGAGTAATTTCTGTTATTTAAAATATCTCTTGCTATAGGAAACTTAAATATTAAATGTAAATAATAAATATTATTTTTAAAATATAATACATATATCTGGATTTTTTCACAATATAAATCCTCTTACTAAGACATAAATTAATATTGTATGTAGGTGTGTGTATGTGTCAGAATATATAATAACAAATTAATGAGCTTGAGAAATAAATATAGGATAATTTTATAGAGCACTCTTTTAATTAAAATCTATAGCAATTATCTCCTAGTGTAAAAGATTTTGTAACACCTTTCACAATTCATGTATTTTTTATATGAATCTATAATTTTCATGTGTGGTTACAAAGTTATTACAGCTAGAGTGATTTAGTCAGCTCCTATTTTATTTCATGTATATATTTATAATAAAGCTAAAACATTTTCTAAAATATCATCAGCATTTAGTTTAGAAAAACTTAATAACAGAAAGTGTAATGTTAAAGAGATATAGTTCATTACTAAAATATGTTTTGAAACATTGCTTCTTAAATGTAAACTTTTCTATTACTTATACTTGAATAAATTTATTCCAGAATTTCAGCATGGGTTTTATTTTGAAAGTAGTGTTTAACACTAAAATGTGTTAAGATTATATTTAACGCTTTCATTATTTTCTGTTTATTAATAATGGATCACTTTCGTTATTGGTCAAGTGAAGTAAAACTCTGAAACTTTTAATTGGTTTTAATTGGTCAAGTAATAAACTCTTTGATACAAATATTTTCATCTTTTAATATATATTAATTTTAGTTTCATTTTCAAAAAGTATATTAATTATTTGTAATGTTAGGAAAGTAAACGAATGTTTTTTTCAAAAATATATTTTTATTTGTATTTTATAGAAATATTCAAAAGCGGAAAAATCAAAGAAAACATTAGGAGAGAATTACAAGCATTCTAAACGTCATTTATATTCCGCCCAGATTTGCCGTTACAAATTTTTTAAGAATTTTTTAGAAAAAATCTTAACATTTTTCTCAAAATAAATATATTTTCAGCATATTATTAAAAAAATACATTATAATATTTAAATAAATGCCAGAAAAATATTCTAAAACATTAAAAAATCAAATAAACAGCTTGGAGCAACCTAAACTCTTGACAAGATGTCAAAATTGTTGCTACAGCTGCTACAGCTGGTTTCTTTTTCAATTTACAATCATGTAAAGTATACAATTTTTTAATAAAACCTTACTACTTTTGTAAAATAACTATATTTTTAGCAGACTTTATGAAAATTATTTATAATATGTACAAAATATAATAAAAAAACACTCTAAAACATATATTTTCATTTTAGCGGTGAAAAAATATTTAACGGAATCATCAGCCACTAAGAATTGAGAATATATTGAGAATAGATTATCTAACCAATCAAAACTGGCCTTCTTCTTTTGTAAACTTGAAACACTCCTAGTATTGATTTTTTACTTGTAAAATAATTCAAGAGAGGAATTGAAGGATGTAGAAGTAAAATTAAAATCATTAGAGATAAAATGTGAGGAGATAAAGGAATTATTGAGTAGGAATGATAAGGAAGAAATAGATAAGGAGGACCAGAAGGTATTAGAAAATGTTATGGATAGAGCAGAAAAAGTAGATTATGAAACAGTATTGATAGGAGATTCACTAATTAGAGAATGTGGGGATATAATTGCAAGGGAAAATAGAAGTAGGTATGTAAGAGTATGTTTGCCTGGAGCTAGAATTAGGGATGTAGCAGATAAAGTTAAAAAACAAGGTAGTAGAGATGTATATGTTATGGTGGGGACTAATAATTTATTAGAATCATCAGAGAGAATAATGGATGAGTATGTAGATTTGATTAGGAATTTGATTATGATTAAAGGAAGAGTAGGAATAGTTGGATTATTACCAAGGTTTGACAAGAGTTATTTGTTAGATAGGGCATGTTCTATAAATGAGAGATTGAAAAAATTGTGTGAGAGAAATAATGTTATGTTTGTGGATGTGTGGGATTGTTTTATTGGAAAGAGAGAGTTATATAGTAAAGATGGGTTGCATTTAGGAAAACAAGGAAGTGAAGTTTTAGGGAGTTTGATTTATAAAGAATTTTTTTTCGGGAAACTTATAAAGGGGGGGTGGGTTTTTAAATTGTAATATTATTAAAAAGAATGGATGGAATATAAGAAGTAAGCAAAAGGAATTTGATTTTGATATAAATATAGATATGGAGAAGGAATGGGTTTGTAAAATTAATGGTAAGAAAGTAATTTATAAATGTAATGGAGAAGAAAGAATTAAAAGAATTTATAAAAGAGTAGTTAGGAAAGAAGAAATTGTTAAAATTGGGTTTTTGAATATGCAAGGTGGTAGGAAACCAGAAAAGTGGATGGAATTAAATAAAACAATTGAAAATGAAGAGCTTGAGGTATTAGCAGTAGTGGAAACACATTTAAGAGAAGAAGAAGAACCTATTTTGGAACAGTTGGTATGGCAGGGTATAAATAGAAAAGAAAAAGAAAAAAGGGGTGGTGGTATAGGTGTTATATCAAAAAAATATTTAAATATTGTTAAATGTCAAGAACACTTGTGGTTTGAAATAAGGTTGGGTAGACAAGAATGGATGGTGGCTATAGTTTATATAGCTACTGGAGATAGTCAAATTATATTGGAGTGGAATAGTAACATATACGAATGTTTAGTTAAGGATATACAAAGTTTTAAAGAAAAGGGGGAAGAGAATAATGGTTATAGGGGATATGAATGGACATATTGAAGAAATTGATGATGTAGATAATAAAAATGGACAGCTTTTGAAGAATTTTTGTCAGAAAGTGAATTTGAGTATTGGAAATTTATTAAATATTTATGAGGGACAATACACATGGTCCAGAAATAATATATTTCACACAATAGATTATGTATTGGTAGAGAAAGAGGGAATAAATAAAATACTGAAAATTAAGGTATTTGATAATGAAGAAAAAGTATGCACTAGTGATCATAATTTCATTGTAATTGAAATGGTTAGTAATGTGATGGAGAATAGAAATAAAAGTAGACATAATAGTGAAAGATGTGGATGGAGAGTAAATGATAAGAATAAGTTGGAAGAGTATAAAATACAAGTTGAAGAAATAATGGAAGAGTGGGTTGGGGATGAGTATAAGGATTGGTGTAAGGAAGTAGAAAAAGTTGCAAATAGGGTTTTAGGTGAGAATATTGAAAAGAATAAAAGTAATAAAAAAATTAAAATTAGTAAAAGTGTAAAAGAAAGGAAAGAAGCATGTAGAGAATATAAGTGTGCTATTAAGAATAAGGAAAGTGAAAAAGATATTAATGCTAAATGGGAAAAGTACTTAGAAAAGAAGAAGTTGGCTAAAATAGATATTTATAGAGAGAGAATGAAATTGAATAGTAAATTGTTGGAGGATATTAATAAAAGTGGAAGAGATGGAAGTAAAAAATTTTGGAATTATATTAAAAGGAGAAATGTAGGGGAGAGAGAGTTAGTATTACTAGATGATGAGGGAACTGAGTGTAGTTCTAGAGAAGATTTAGAGAGAATCTTAAATAGTTATGTAATGAATATAGAAAAGATGTTAGATGTGAATGATAGAATATTAGAAAATATGAAAGAATATAGTAATGGGAATATTAGTTTTTCAGAAAATGAACTAAATGAGGTAGAGAAGAAATTGAAAAGTGGGAAGGCAAGAGGTTTAGATGGATGGGCAGCAGAGATGGTAATGAATTTAGGATATAGGGCAAAAGTAAAGTTATTATCCTGTTTTAATAAAATGGCACAGAATAGAGTTTTCCCAAGTAGTTGGAGTAATACAAGAGTAAGGTTATTATTTAAAGGAAAGGGTAAGGATCATAGAAAGTTGAATAATTATAGACCGATAGTGGTAACATCAGTTTTATATAAAGTTTTCTCGTCATCAGTTTTATATAAAGTTTTCTCGTATATGGTGGCTAATAAAGTTGTAAAATGGATGGAAGGGAATAATGTAGTGGGTGAAATGCAAGGAGGTTTTAGATTAGATAGGCGTATAGGAGATAGTTTATTTGTAGTTACACAACTTATGGATATGAGTAGGAATGCAGATAAACAGTTATATATGTGTTTTATAGATATAGAGAAGGCATATGATAGAGTAAATAGAAATAGATTATGGATAAGTTTAGCAAATTTGGGAATGGATGAAGATTTAATAGATATTATTAAGAAATTATATGAAAATAATTATTATATATATCAATTAGAGAATATAGAATCAATTAAAGTTAAAAATGGTGTGGGACTAAGGCAAGGATGCCCTATGTCACCTATTTTGTTTGTGTTGTATTTGAGTGAAATGGAAAGAGCAATAGAAAGATTAGGAAGAGGGATAGAGATACCGTTAATAGGTAGTAAGGGAGTATATATTTTGTCAGGTCTTTTTTTTGCAGATGATATATTTTTGTGTGCAGAAAAAAGAGAAGATATGGAAGTTATGTTGAGGACATGTGCAAGGGTGGGTAAAGAGATGGGGATTAAATTTAGTGAAGAAAAATCAAATATAATGATGGTTAATACTGAGGAAAGAGAAGATGTAGAATTTTTATTGGGAGATATTAAGTTAAGTGTGGTGAATAGATATAGTTATTTGGGAATTATTTTAAGTAATCAGAAAAATTATTTGGATGAATGGGAGAAAAAATTGATAAATGAAGCAAAGAAAAGAAAGAGATTGATAAAGAAATTAACAGTATTTTCATATAATAAATATGATGTAGCTAGAATTATATGGAAAGGAGTTGCAGTAGCAGGGTTAACATATGGTAATGATGCATTATATGTTAGTAAAAAGATATTAGATTATTTAGAAAAAGCTCAAAGGGAAGTAGGAAGACATGCATTGGATGCAGAAGTATGGACAGCAAGGGAGGCAATTCAAGGAGAAATGGGATGGTCAAGTTTTCATATGAGAGATGCAAAAAGTAAAATGAAAATGTTTGGTAGATTGCAGTTTATGGATAATAAAAGAATAGCTAAAATAGTATTTAATTGGGTTATGAGTAAAGGGCAGGTAACAAGATGGGTGAGAAAGGTAATGCGCTATGCAAAAGATTTGGATAAAGAATTTATATCAGTATATTTGTACAAAAGATGGGATGATTGTGTTAAGAGGATTATTGAGTGTTATAGTAGTAAGGAATGGGATAAAAGAATAAATTTATTAATAAAGACTAGGGAGTTAGAGAGATGGAGAAATAGTATGGAGAGTAAAAAGAGTTTAAATATATATAGAAATAAACAGAATATTAGGTGTGAGTTAATTTATGATAATAGTAAGGAAAGTAGTTTATTGTTTAAGGCTCGAATGGGATCTTTAGCTACAAAAGAATATACATGTAAATGGAAAAATATGGGTGATTTATTTTGTAAATTATGTAAGGAAGGAATTGAAAATATTAGGCATTTGTTAATTGAATGTAAATGTTTGAAAACAGAAAGGGTACATATAATGAAGTTGTGGAAAAATAAATATGAAAAGAGTGATTATACAGAAAGTGAATTATTGGTTTTTATGCTGGGTTTGGGAAAAGATAAGGGGGATTTAGATATAAAGGTTATAGAGTTGACAAAAATTATGTTGTGGAAATGGGATAGAGCAGATTATGGGTAAATTTACAGTGGGGAATGTAAAAGAAAGTGGCTAACAGGTTTATCTGGGCATAATTGCTGAGATATTCTTGACTTCGTTTAAGGAGAAGCCATAATACATCAGATCACATAAGCTTCAAATCAAGTGTAAATTGGCTACTGTAGCTCATAATATAGCAGAGGTAGAGCAATCTAAAGGTGTCAACCGCAAATATGCTTTTCAAGCTATTAAAGTGTTAAGTAATATTAGTTTTATTTTTAATTTGTTGTATATATTATTCAACAAATTATAATAATCAAAGATATAGAAAAAATTTTGCCAAATTTAAAGAGGGGGAGAAATATTAATATTAGTTTCCTATGTAATTCTGTTAAAAGATCTGAAGTCAAAAAATTATATTTAAAAAAAAACTAAATAACAAAAAACCATTAAGTGATGGAAAACTATTATAAAACTCAAAATGAATAAAGGATAGATATATGTGAGATTGTCTTGTTTAAGATCTTTTATCATAAATAAAAGAAACATTCAGCTTAAATTATACTATAATAAAATAGGGGATTGGATTGGCATGTAGATCAAAATTAAACATTACATATATGTCTGATTTTAAAAACGATAAAGTAAAAATTAATAACATTTACTAATACAAGAAAAACTACATAGGACTGAATTTATAATAGAATAAAATATTTTAGATTAAAAATCATAGATAAAAAGAGCAAAGACTTAGGAATAAAGTAATGATTACTTAAAAGTTTTAAATTACTAATACAAAAAAAACAGATGCATTAAAATTATAAATATTAATTATTTATATAAAAATTTAGTAAACCATCAATAATAATTAGAAAAAAATCATATAAGTAAGTATGGGATTGTGCAATAAAAAAGGATGAGTAGTAAAAATATTAACTGAGATAAAAAAAAATAGAAAAGAAGACATTAATGTTTTATGTTTCTATAGTGTTTTTAAGAAATAAACCTCTTCATCTACAGAAAATATTTAGATAAGAGATAAGTGGAAATAAACATTATTATAATGGTAGATATATGAATAAAGAAATTAAATTATATTAGATTTATGATAGGGTCAGACCTGATATCCTCTATTCTTGGAATTTTTATGTTTATCAATGAAAGGATAAATATATTAAAAATTGTTTTATGCCACAACGTTTATGCTCATCTTATAAGTGATTACACTACTATGTTAAACTCTGAAAATTCAGGTAAAGGAAGTGATTATTTATGTATTAATTAATTTTCATATTGATAGAAATGTCAAAGTATGTCCTCAACTTGCTAAAAATTTATTATATTATCTCTGTAAATTTGAATTTTCTGCTATAATTTAATCTTTCTATCTTATGCACATTTCATTTAAATGGAAATCTTGATAACATATACTCAAATAAATGCTATTTAGACATTATATTACTGTTAAGAGTCAGTTAAAAAACAAATTATTGCTATGTCAATATTTACATGCACAGACTTTTGAACATATCCTACTTTTACAACAAAAGGTTAAATTTATAGATGCATTACAAGCAGTTCTTTCCACAAGCATACTAGAATGAAAGTTGATGACAGATTTGCATATTAAATCTATAATTGAAATATCATTTATATATATATATATATATATATATATATATATATATATATATATATATATATATATATATATATATATATATATATAATGGATTTTAAAAAATGATCTTAAAACTGTATGAATCAGTGGAAGTCATTTTCTTATATAATAAAAATATTTATATTTTTAAGGTATGTATAAATATATTGGCCACTATATATATTTAAAATTGTTGAATTTTTAAAAACATTTGCACCCATAAAGTTGTATTATTCAATCGTAGAAATGTTTATAGTCAATCAATTAATAAACATAAAAAGTAGATCATACCACAGCATTTAATACGACTTATTAGCATCCACAGATTACTTCTTATCATAGATAATTTGTTATTAAAAACAGTGTATGGTTTTAGAGAATTGAGAAGTTTTATAATGTGTATTATTTGCTTTTATAGTTATCAGTTTGAAAATATGAAAAATTATCAGTAGAAAAATATGTCATTATGCTATTTTTGCATTTAATAGTATAAAAGATAAAGTATCTTTTACTAATGTAATATAACTACTTTAATTTAAATTAGTTGGACATAAAAGATGTTAATCTTATAAAATTATTGTATAGAAGTGAATTATATACCTCCTATTGATAGAACTTAAAAACAGTAAAATGTTCTTTAGGATTGTGAAGTTATGATGGTAAAATTATAAAATTAATTAATATATTCCCAAACTAAATTGGTTGATCATATAAAGTATAAAATAATAACAGGATTCCTAAAAATAAATTTTATGATTAATGAGAAGAATATGTTCATGTAAATAAAAGAATCAAATTATTTTTAAACTAAAATATATTTTTAAACATTATACACAGTTTCGATGCTGCTCTATTTTCATTGGAAAAAATATGCCTTCTGGCATCCATTGATTACTCTGGCTTGCACTGAGTGGTAATAATGTATGGAGAGTTTTGCCTGTTTTAAAGATATGCCTGATGATAAAATCCTATGGCAACACAATGCATTAAAGACATCAAAAAAATATTTACCTGCAGAATAAGTTAAAACATAACATGATGTGATGCCAAGTAAATAGATTAAATTAACATAACATATATCATGGGTAAATTTATGACTAGTTTGTTTAATCAATAAAAAAGTAACATTAACATTCTTTTTTTTTTTTTATAAACTATGCATGTGTAACATTCAGGAATATCCACGTATATATATATATATATATATATATATATATATATATATATATATATATATATATATATATATATGTGTGTATATATGTGTGTTAAAACGAAGACTTGCATGGGTTAAATATATAAAATACATATTTTGCGGGTTCATCCGTGTTAAAAACTTTTAATATTAATATACTGACATTTCGACTTGGTCACACAAGCCATCCACAGAGTTATAAAAGGTAGAAAGATGGTTGTAGAGGCGCTACAATCACTGATTTGAATAAAATGTTAAAATTTCACCAATAGCAAAAAATGTTAAATTTAGGAATGTTTTTTAAAAAAATCTTTCCAAATAGGAGGAAGTTTGCATGTATCATCTCACTTATTGATACAATCTGGCCTTTTAAGTATCTCAATGGCTTCTCTAATTTTGCATTGGTAGAGATTATCACATCTGGATATGATCCTGGTATTAGAAAAATCAATTTTATGACCTGAATCTATAGTATGGAGTGAGAGTGCTGATGATGATGAGTGTTGTTTAACTGCATTAGCATGCTCATCTCTCCTAACACTGATGTGACGATTACTCATACCTATGTAAGAAGCTTTAAAATTTTTACATGAGATTTGATAGACACCATGAGATTCAAGAGGGATTGAATCCTTAGGCTTGGTTATTATATTGCTGATCTTTTGATGAGCAGAAAATGCTGTATCTATATTATAGTGTTTTAATATACGTCCGATACTGTCTGTAGTTCCTTTTACATATGGAACACAAATCCTAATAGCTGATTTATCATCTTTTTGTTTCCTATTTTGTCTATTTTGGGCTTGAAATAAGGCTTTTTTTATAAATTTGTAATTATAACTATTTGCTAATAAAACACTATTAATATGATTTATTTCTTCTTTCAGATGTGTCTCATCTGAAAGGTTAATTGCTCTATTTAAAAGAGTTTTGGCTACAGAAACTATCTGAGTTGGGTGATGATGAGAATGAAAATGCAAATATCTGTCTCTGTGTGTGTATCCTTTCTGTAAATAGAAAAAGATAAACTATTTGGTGTTCTGGTGACTAGAACATCAAGAAAAGGGAGTTTTCCATCAGACTCTGTCTCCATTGTAAATTTAATATGAGGATGCATATTATTTAAATGTAAGAAAAAATCATCTAATTTATTTTTTCCATGTTGCCATATGACAAAAGTGTCATCTATGTATCTGATCCAAATGAGAGGTTTTAAAGATGATGATTCTAAAGCACGAGTTTCTATATATTCCATGAATAAATCAGCTATTACTCCTGAGATAAGTGAGCCCATAGGAGTACCAAAAACTTGTCTGTAATGCTGTCCATTGTATACAAAATATGTATTTAAGAGACAATGTTTAATTAAAGCAATAATATGATCTGGTAAATTGCAATGTTGTGAGATTATATTTAAAGCTTCATCAATTGGAATGTTTGTAAACAAAGACACACCACCAAAACTGACCAGAATGTCATTAGCATTAATTTTTAAACTTTTTAAAACAGAAATAAAATGAAGAGAGTTGTTAATATATGATTTAATAGATGGGAATGTAGGTTTAATAAAATCTGATAAGTATCTGGCTAAAATATGAGTTGGAGAACCTATTGCACTTACTATTGGATGAAGGGGGGTATCTGGTTTGTGAATTTTTGGAAGTCTATAAAATTTTGGACAGACACAATATTTTTCATGAGGGATTATTTTATTTTTTATCTCTGCTTCAATAGGTGATTTATTAATAATAGCTTTTCTTGTTTTTTTCCAAATACGTAGTATGATCTCTTTTTGATGGTTTATAAGTTTTATCATTAAGCAGATCTAAAATTTTATTATGGTAAATGTCATGATCCATTACAACTGTGGCATTACCTTTGTCAGCTGGAAATACAACAATTGATTTGTCCGAGTTTATAGTATTTAATGCTTGTCTTTCTTACTTTTGAATATTATTTTTAGGAAGCTTAGCTTTTTTAAAAATATTACAAATCTCAGCTCTAGCCAAATCAGCCGATGTAGAATAAATTTTATCGAGAGCTGATTCAACATTACAAACAATTTACTCAAAAGGTATTTGGGAAGGTGTTAAAGCAAAATTAAAACCTTTTTCTAAAACTGAAATTTCACCTGTGGAGAGAGCTTTCCTAGATAAATTATAAACAGTTTTTTGATTTGGATACATAATGTCTGCGGATTGTGTTCTAATTAGCATTTGCAATTTTTTCTTTTGCTTTGCTGTTACAAATTCCGAATCTTTAAACGATCTAAAACTTGCAATATGATCAAAACTAGACCACAGTAAAGGATGTATTTTATTACTAAGGAATAAACGTAAATGTAGCAATACTTTATCAATTTTGTCTAAATTTTTCCGAGTTTCTTTAATAAAAGAGTTTAAAATAATATTGCTAGTTTTCTTTAGAATTTTACTAACATTATAATTGTTCTTGTGAGACACAATTTTACAGCAAGTGGGTATAACATTGTGATTTTTGCACACTAATAAAAAAGATAAATTACAAAGTAACTTACATTTCTTAATCCACGTTCTTTCAAATATACAAAGCTGTTTAAAAATTTCCTCCCCGTAGAGGTTAATAATGTTAAAACGAAGATTTGCACAGGTTAAATATATAAAATACATATTTTGCGGGTTCATCCCTGTTAAAAACTTTTAATATTAATATACTGACATTTTGACTTGGTCACACAAGCCATCCACAGAGTTATAAAAGGTAGAAATACGGTTGTAGAGGCGCTACAATCACTGATTCAAATAAAATGTTAAAATTCCACCAATAGCAAAAAATGTTAAATTTAGGAATGTTTTTTAAAAAAATCTTTCCAAATAGGAGGAAGTTTGCATGTATCATCTCGCTTATTGATACAATCTGGCCTTTTAAGTATCTCAATGGCTTCTCTAATTTTGCATTGGTAGAGATTATCACATCTGGATATGATCCTGGTATTAGAAAAATCAATTTTATGACCTGAATCTATAGTATGGAGTGAGAGTGCTGATGATGATGAGTGTTGTTTAACTGCATTAGCATGGTCATCTCTCCTAACACTGATGCGACGATTACTCATACCTATGTAAGAAGCTTTACAATTTTTACATGAGATTTGATAGACACCATGAGATTCAAGAGGGATTGAATCCTTAGGCTTGGTTATTATATTGCTGATCTTTGATGAGCAGAATCTCATGGTGTCTATCAAATCTCATGTAAAAATTGTAAAGCTTCTTACATAGGTATGAGTAATCGTCACATCAGTGTTAGGAGAAATGAGCATACTAATGCAGTTAAACAACACTCATCATCATCAGCACTCTCACTCCATACTATAGATTCAGGTCATAAAATTGATTTTTCTAATACCAGGATCATATCCAGATGTGATAATCTCTACCAATGCAAAATTAGAGAAGCCATTGAGATACTTAAAAGGCCAGATTGTATCAATAAGCGAGATGATACATGCAAACTTCCTCCTATTTGGAAAGATTTTTTTAAAAAACATTCCTAAATTTAACATTTTTTGCTATTGGTGGAATTTTAACATTTTATTCGAATCAGTGATTGTAGCGCCTCTACAACCATCTTTCTACCTTTTATAACTCTGTGGATGGCTTGTGTGACCAAGTCGAAATGTCAGTATATTAATATTAAAAGTTTTTAACAGGGATGAACCCGCAAAATATGTATTTTATATATTTAACCCGTGCAAATCTTCATTTTAACATTATTAACCTCTACGAGGAGGAAATTTTTAAACAGCTTTGTATATTTGAAAGAATGTGGATTAAGAAATGTAAGTTACTTTGTAATTTATCTTTTTTATTAGCGTGCAAAAATCACAATGTTATACCCACTTGCTGTAAAATTGTGTTTCACAAGAACAATTATAATGTTAGTAAAATTCTAAGGAAAACTAGCAATATTATTTTAAACTCTTTTATTAAAGAAACTCGGAAAAATTTAGACAAAATTGATAAAGTATTGCTACATTTACGTTTATTCCTTAGTAATAAAATACATCCTTTACCGTATTGCAAGTTTTAGATCGTTTAAAGATTCGGAATTTGTAACAGCAAAGCAAAAAAAAAATTGCAAATGCTAATTAGAACACAATCCCCAAACATTATGTATCCAAATCAAAAAACCGTTTATAATTTATCTAGGAAAGCCCTCTCCACAGGTGAAATTTCGGTTTTAGAAAAGGGTTTCAATTTTGCTGTAACACCTTCCCAGATACCTTTTGAGAAAATTGTTTGTAATGTTGAATCAGCTCTCGATAAAATTGATTCTACATTGGCTGATTTGACCAGAGCTGAGATTTGTAATATTTTTAAAAAAGCTAAGCTTCCTAAAAATAATATTTCAAAGAAAGAAAGACAAGCATTAAATAATATAAAATCAGACAAATCAATTGTTGTATTTCCAGCTGACAAAGGTAATGCCACAGTTGTAATGGATCATGACATTTACCATAATAAAATTTTAGATCTGCTTAATGATAAAACTTATAAACTATCAAAAAGAGATCATACTACGTATTTGGAAAAAACAACAAAAGCTATTATTAATAAATCACCTATTGAAACAGAGATTAAAAAATAAAATAATCCCTCGTGAAAAATCTTGTGTCCATCCAAAATTTTATGGACTTCCAAAAATTCACAAACCAGATACCCCCCCCTTCGTCCAATAGTAAGTGCAATAGGTTCTCTAATTCATATTTTAGCCAGATACTTATCGGATTTCATTAAACCTACAATCCCATCTATTAAATCATATATTAAAAACTCTCTTCATTTTATTTCTGTTTTAAAAAGTTTAAAAATTAATGCTAATGACATTCTGGTCAGTTTTGATGTCGTGTCTTTGTTTACAAACATTCCAATTGATGAAGCTTTAAATATAATCTCACAACGTTGCAATTTACCAGACCATATTATTGCTTTAATTAAACATTGTCTCTTAAATACATATTTTGTATATAATGGACAGCATTACAGATAAGTTTTTGGTACTCCTATGGGCTCACCTATCTCAGGAGTAATAGCTGATTTATTCATGGAATATATAGAAACTCATGCTTTAGAATCATCATTTTTAAAACCTCTCATTTGGCTCAGATACATAGATGACACTTTTGTCATATGGCAACATGGAAAAAATAAATTAGATGATTTTTTCTTACATTTAAATAATATGCATCCTCATATTTAATTTACAATGGAGACAGAGTCTGATGGAAAACTCCCTTTTCTTGATGTTCTAGTCACCAGAACACCAAATAGTTTATCTTTTTCTATTTACAGAAAGGATACACACACAGACAGATATTTGCATTTCCATTCTCATCATCACCCAACTCAGATAGTTTCTGTAGCCAAAACTCTTTTAAATAGAGCAATTAACCTTTCAGATGAGACACATCTGAAAGAAGAAATAAATCATATTAATAGTGTTTTATTAGCAAATAGTTATAATTACAAATTTATAAAAAAAGCCTTATTTCAAGCCCAAAATAGACAAAATAGGAATCAAAAAGATGATAAATCAGCTATTAGGATTTGTGTTCCATATGTAAAAGGAACTACAGACAGTATCGGACGTATATTAAAATGCTATAATATAGATACCGCATTTTCTGCTCATCAAAAGATCAGCAATATAATAACCAAGCCTAAGGATTCAATCCCTCTTGAATCTCATGGTGTCTATCAAATCTCATGTAAAAATTGTAAAGCTTCTTACATAGGTATGAGTAATCATCACATCAGTGTTAGGAGAGATGAGCATGCTAATGCAGTTAAACAACCCTCATCATCATCAGCACTCTCACTCCATACTATAGATTCAGGTCATAAAATTGATTTTTCTAATACCAGGATCATATCCAGATGTGATAATCTCTACCAATGCAAAATTAGAGAAGCCATTGAGATACTTAAAAGGCCAGATTGTATCAATAAGCGAGATGATACATGCAAACTTCCTCCTATTTGGAAAGATTTTTTTAAAAAACATTCTTAAATTTAAAATTTTTTGCTATTGGTGGAATTTTTACATTTTATTCAAATCAGTGATTGTAGTGCCTCTACAACCGTCTTTCTACCTTTTATAACTCTGTGGATGGCTTGTGTGACCAAGTCGAAATGTCAGTATATTAATATTAAAAGTTTTTAACATGGATGAACCCGCAAAATATGTATTTTATATATATATATATAATATATATATATATATATATATATATATATATATATATATATATATATATATATATATATATATATATATATATTGTAACCCTCTCCCAACACCTCTCCTACATTTCCTATCAACAAATACCTGGGGGTGTCAATTCTATTGATCATAGAATAAACTATTAGTCTGATTTTGCCTTAAAATTATTAATGAGACTCTTAAATGATGTTCTACCTTAGCTTAGCTCAGTTGGGGGCTACAGAGGTCTATAAGATATAAAAATGTATATTAGATGTGGGAGTAAACATTTTGATTAATAAGAACAAAACATCTATTAAGTTCTAAAATAAATAAAGAATTAAAATTGGTAAAATTCTAACATTTAAATTGACAAGTTATAGTCTATACCTCACCTCCTCCCATCATCCACATGCATTGAACAACCTCTCCTATGTGAGAAAATTAAATTAATAAATAAAAATGTAATACTGATTAACTATACTGCCTGGTAAGTTAGAGTTAAATATAAAATAAATATAACATTACTTAACCTTTAATTGTACAGTAATTTAAACTAAGTAACTGACTCAATGTCTAATCTAAATAATAAGTGAATATCTCAGGGAATTAATTTATTGCATGGCTTAATTCTAAATCTATACTTTCCAACAACTACTAATTACTATTATAAAGTAATGATACAAATTAAGCATTATTCTGATAAAATGGTAACAGTTAGATAATGAAAGAAATAGGGTGCATTTTGATTTCAATTCATCATCTAAATAATAACTAAATGATACAATTTTCAGAGAATCATTAAATAATCAACATTTCATACAGTGTTTGAATCAAGGAAAGCAACATCATCAGATCTGAACATGTTCATCATTAAATTAAATGGAATAGTGCAATCATATCATATTAGATATGTAAATGTGTGTGCATGTGTGGAAATATGAAATACGAATGCATGTCAAAGAAGAATTCTGAACACAACTTTAAATAAATAAAACATTTATTTACAATAATAAACATTTGGTTTAACATCTGACACATCTACATGTTTTGATGATTCCAACAATAATAGTTAAATGGTCTGTATGAGAGCAAGTACCATAAAGATAACTTTCTATATTTTATTTTAAACATATGCCAGCTATCAGTGCATTCTGATAGACTTACAAAAGAAACATATTTTCAGTACTAAACAATAACACAAGCTAAACTTTTTATCTTGCTTGCAAAATTGGCTTAAGCTATCAATCAATTCTGATAAACATATGACATGGAAATGTTATGATACTACATTAAGATAATTAAATATAAAATTAATTTTGGTATTTTATTTTCAATATGCTCCAGCTATCAATCACTTATGATATGCTCATGAAACTAAAACTCTATTAAATACTGACAGTAAATCAAAAGATGAAGTTAAAGTTTTGGACATTTTATTTCAAATGCACATCAACAAAATGAGAGGGGTTTAAATCTAAGAGTAAGAATAAAATTAAGAATAAGATCAAACTATACTTTATAAGTTAAATGAATAATTCTATTAATTAACTACATTTTGTCTTCTCTTGCTTGCTCATTCAAATGAGGATGGAACATTATGAGAGTTGATGGTATGAAATCTAAATAATTAATATAAAATGATTTGAAAAGATAATTAAAGTTACACATTAATAATGGATTTCTCCATACCTTCTAAATTAATAATTTATGCATATGTCTGAATTATATTAGCTATCACAAAATAATAAATATTACTAAATCCAATTGGTTTACTTATGAAATTCGGAGAAATATCATGATACGGATGATGACAATGGCCAACCAAACTTTAATATTAATTCTACTTCAGCTGTTCTTGTGAGAAAAATCAGCTCTACTTTTATTTTCCTTTTTTATTATCAAACTATCTCACACTTGGCTATGAATAAAAGATGAAAACATTCCATATGGCACATGGAGATAAAAGACTTTCATAACTAATTTATAAAATACCACTACTAAATCTGGAAGATACAATCTACTTCTAACAAATACTTCAGTAAACTAAGGGGAGAGTTTTCTCGATTCCATACAATACACTATATAATCCACCCATATCAAATGCTCAAATAAATAAAAGAAAGAGCTTATCTGAAATCCATATACTATATAACATAAATAACTTCATTCTGCATAGCTACTAAATACATTTGAAACTAAGCATAATAAAGAAATGATAAATTTATCTTTAAATAAATCTCTAATCTTTCAATTTCTTTACTTGGCACATTTTCATTGTCCGAAACCGATGGCATTAAATCATTTCTACTTTCAATTCAAACATTTTATCATAACTAGATTAAATAACAGACATGTATATATGAGCATAATAACACACAAACAATTTCAAATCATTTTGGTAAGAAATAGTGCAATAATATTGATTAATAAACTATAAAGATAATAATGAATAAATATCTCATTTCTGATAAGTATAATATTTTTAGCTTACAAATATACTAATTATGGTTGAAGAAGCAAGGCAAAATAACTTCTATAAGCAAAGACAAAATAACTTTTTTAAAATGCATTTTGCATTAGCACAAAATTGAAATAAAAGTTTGGTTTAGGATAAATAACAAATCTTTAAATTCTGAGTTAAATAATTATTGAGAAATACTTATTCTATAACTTATTGAAAAACACAAAGATAAACTATAAGTTTTACATAATGAGCTTTTTTCCAAAATAAGTGGTTCACCCCTTAATATTGAATGGATGTTTTCCTTTCTAACATGAATGTATAGTAATATAAGCACACAGTGAAAATTATATTAAAATAATACAAATTATCTAGCATAATACTTTTCCATATCATACTTTGGTGAGATGTTCTTCAAGAGAAACAAAAGCAATAATAATATAATCATAAAAATAAAATCATAAGGCAATGTTTTACAACTATCTATTTATTAAATGCTAACAAATAATAATAATCATTAAAGCTTATTCTTTTTTTTCTTCTAGGTGGGAAATGAAAGTTTATTTACAGTTTGTAAATGACTTATTTTAGTTATATACTAAATGATTATGATGATTGATACAAGTATAAATATTGAAAACACATAACAAGTTCCTGCAGGGAGAAAAATAATATTAAATTGGATCCAGTTTATGCAGCACTCAAAGTTTTTAGCATTAACTAATAAAACCGCTGGCAATATTTCATTTGAGAATTTTCCATTAATACTTATTAATACATAGGTATAGCAATAATTTATTACTTAAGTCATTAGATATCTATTCAAGCATTTGTTCTGAGTTTTAAAACGTCATTATCAGCACATAACTTAATCAGTTTATAAAATTCACGTAAGTTAGTGGGTAACACATTTTAATAAGAAACTTCAACTGCAAATAAGGAGAACAATAAATAAAAGAAATTCATATTCTGTTTTTGCACTTCTACTCATTTATTCCAGAATATTTTGAGAAAATTAATAATCCATCCATCAAATTAGATGTCATGCATTTGTTCTTAGTTTTTTTACAAATGGTTAAGAAAATGTTTTATCAGTAATAATAATAATAATAATAATGAAGCAGGGTAGAATAAATTATTTACATGTATCTTTTGTCTAAACTTCCTTCCTTTATAGTGAGCAAGATTTATTAATAAAGAGTCACTGAGGCATTTAGTAAAAGTGTTCATAACTTTTCCAAAGTAATAACAGAGTTCATACATTTCTCTAACAATAGGATTAAGATTTAAGTAAAATAATTTTGAAATATAAACATGTGTTTCCATTACTTCTTTAAGATTAAAAATTAAAGTTAAATAGTTTTATAATATAGCACACATATGTATCTCAAATGATGGCTTTAGAATTTAAAATAGCTAGTTAAGAATAAGGAATAATGTATCTCATTACTGTCATTTACATTTTCATTTTGCAGAAAATTAATAGTAGTTTTTCACTTTCAAACTTGGGTTATAAAAGAATTAGCTTGTAAAACAAAATTGTACTAATAAAACTTTTATTCATAAAGCAAAGTGAAGTTCAGTGAAATAAAATGAAAAATCCCTTACTTGTAAAAAGATTTCTCTTTTTATAGATCGCAGACTAATATCCAACATCTATTCATCCAATAATCCAAGATCATTTGAAAGTTCAGAGGTTTCTAAACACAGACCTTTCTCCACCCTTTGCACTAAAATTTTAATTTATGCAAGAAACCTTTTTGTCTTGAAAAAGAAAGAAAGCAAAAAAAATTATTTTGTCTGTTAATAAAAAAATATTAAATTGAACTAAGAATAAAATATTTTACATTTCTAAAGTAACAGAATAAAATTAATGATAATTATTTTAGCAAATAAAATATTTAATAGTATAATTGTTGGTTAGTAATTCACCAGTCCAGTGATCCATTAATTCATTTAAAAAGTAACTAAGCTGGTTTTTCAAACTATTTGTTGTGAAATCAAGTATTTTGCTATGAGATGTGATATTTGGTGGTTTAATGAAGTACATGAATGGAAAATGAAGCTGAAAGATGACACAAGCATACATTAACATTTACAAATAATGTACTACAGTGACTAAACTGATCTGACTGAAATGAAATTTTCTATGATGATGAGTAAACATCTATTGTACCATTTACATTATTGATTAAAATATTATAGCAAATAAACCAGAGAATTATTTAAACCAATACCAATACTGTTCTGCTGACAAATAAAACAAACTTGGAATCAACTTAAACTAAACTGACCACTTCTGTGACAAGCCACCCCCTTCCTATTATTAACTACTCACTAAAGAAAAAATATTAAACATCTAAAACTTTCAACTCACATCTATAAGTGCTTTTAACATAGTTTTTAGGTCAGTAATAAAAAATGTAAAAAAATTTCAGGTTATTTCATTTTTTTAGTAAGATGCCATCAGATGTTACTGATGCAGTGCCACATAATTATAATCAATATTTCTGGTGCCAATCCAGAAGGTTCAATATATATATATATATATATATATATATATATATATATATATATATATATATATATATATATATATATATATATATATATATATATATATTAATGCAATGTGTCAATGTGCAATCATAGTTTCAGATAAAAACATGAAGTTTCTAGCTGCTTTCTAAGTTTTTGTATGAATAGCTGCTCTGAGCAGTTTGGGACAGTAATAGAGCAATTGATTTTGATGCTTGCAGAAAAAAAAATCAACTTTTGGTAAGATGTGATATTTCAGTGAATATTGATAGGAGGAGTAATTGCATTATTATACTTAGTACTTAGAAAGTGTATTACCCTAATTGTCAATAATTTATGAGCTGTAATATTTCATCTTTACATATAAATTATACTCATTTAATTAAATTATTAAGTTAAATATTTTAGAGTTAGCATTTGTATATATAATAAGGTTTATCTTATATATATATATATATATATATATAATTGCAAACAAAAAATGTTATTTTTTACTATTCATTTAATATATAAATTAAAATAACATTAACAATAACTTTTTGCTACCAATACCTGTACAAATGCATGCATGAGATTTTTGTTTCTTTAAAAACACATTATTTATACTCAATTTTTAAATGTTCAATATGACAGTTTGTCATCAGTTAGTTGTGTAACTTGTTTGATTTCTCAACTTGGATTTCGTAAATAACTCGCTCATTTACACATACACAAACATACAAAATTACTAATCTGAAAGCTTTTGACGTTTATAAAATATTTAGCGTTATTTATTTAATGATTTTTTTTTTTGCATTTTTGTGTGTTGTTCACGTGATAAGTTTTATTTATATGGTTGTTACTAGAATTGTTTACTACAGCATTAAATTCAGCATCAGGTGTAGTTTAGTCCCTAAGTAATCTTATTAGTTTATTATTAATGTCATTTTACTTTCTGTCTTATCAGTTTTAATCTGGACAATTAGAAGTGACTTTTGAAACTATTACCATTAGTATTAATTAAAATTGTGAGAAATGTAAAAGTTGTAAAATCTTGATAGAAATTATATAGTGTGTAATTTGTTTATTTCTAAATATTGTAAAGTTTAGTTTTAAAGTTTTTATATCTAAATAAATACAAAACTCACCCATATATCCCGTTGGTGATGAGATACCACACACATCTGCTAGTGTCTATGATATCTAGTTTGAATGATGTCTAACTGGCATTCCTTTCAAGAATCTTAAAATGAATTTATTTAAAAAGCTGTTTTTTTTTTCTTTTTTTATATTGTAAATATAAATCTCTAAGATATATTTCTCTCTCTATATATATAATTTTCAAGCTTTATCATTTTAATAAATGTTCAATATTTGTACCAATATTGTGTAATCTCAATTTTTTCCTCTTTCATGTATATACATTCTTACTTTATTTGTCTCATACATCATCTAGGTTTATTACACAATCATGAGATACATATTAAATTTCAGTCACCAATTTATAAATATATTTTTTATTGAATACTCACAATTTTATGATTTTAATATATACATATTTCTGTAGAATGATTCATTGCTATATAAATTAAGTAAATATATTGAAAGAAATTGTATTAATTTAAAAGTATGACATCATTAATATTTTTAAATATTGAGTTGTTATTACTATTATTTGAAAGAGATTATATGATCTTCTTTTATATGTTCTTTTTATAAATAAAAATTAATTTTTAAACAATTATTTAAAAACAAATTCAATTATTTAATTTAAAAATATTATTTGTTTTAAATATACTTGGAAATAGGCTGGAGGATGATTTATTGGTCTACTGGCAACTAATCAAGAATAATTTTTTATCAAAAAAATTATTTTGATTATGTGAATAGAATAGTTGGCTGCTGAATTTAATAAGAAAAACATTGGATTTTGAACTCTCAAAATGAACCTCAAAATAAATAGTTTTTGTCCCAAGAAATTGGAAACCACAATTCAAATGGATCATCTACTTCTTCATAAATTCATATATCATAAATAGAATTATTTCATAATCATTAACTGCTGCATAATATGACTTTTTTACATCTTCATTTAGATCTATATTCTATATTTCAAATAAAGCTACATAATGAAGATATTGTCTGCTATATTTATAAATTAGCAGAATTCCATTTAAGTTTATTTACTGGTAAATGAGTTGAAGTGTAAAACTGTGTATAAGTCTGACTTTATAATTTATTTAATGAATTAATAATTCATTTTTATGTAAATAATTCTATGCTGAAAATAATTATTTATAATTAATAAATTGTTAAATATTAGATTGATCACTATGTGCATAATTATCAAAGCTATATGCAAGTAATATTTTCAAAATATTTTAAACATAATGTTCAAAATAAATACAGATGAAATAAATGATAATTTATTTTATTTTATAGATGTATTTCAGTACAGTTTATGAAATATATAATCTGTGTTATTTAAATATATTTATAGTTTTAAATAATGTTTGTGTAAATGGTGATGTGATATATATATATATATATATATATATATATATATATATATATATATATATATATATATATATATATATATATATGGGATTTGACTAATACTGTATGTATTAGCAACTGAGATATTATTAATATGTTTAGTTGATATTATTGGGTAGTTCCAGTTATAAATTGCTATAGCTTCATTTTTATAATGACTTTGTTTTTGTAGTAAATACTTTATTAAGTATGGATAATGTTCATATCTTTATAAATAATTTCCAGCCATAATGATGGATTAATATTTCAATATTTTATATATGAAGTTTGAAGAATAGTTGCTGTTTCTGTGTCATTACCTAAAATATTGTAGTAGAGAGTTAAGCTTATATATATAACATGCATTTTACATACTTCTTATTTTTAGAGTCTATATTACTGTATTACTAGATATTGAGATTAAGGATAGATTGGTTAGTTGTAGTAATATCTCAGATTGTTGAGCATATATGTATTTGTTGATTTTGATGTATTAATTTAGATATCAGTAACTATTACAATGGCATTATTTTAATTTTATTTTTTTTAATAAATTATTTTGTTTAATAATAAATTATTTTGTTTTATTACTGACTATTATTTAATTATAACAAAAAAAATATTGATATGCCAAATTAATAGGTGTTCAAATGTACCTTATGCTGGTTAAACTTGTCTTTTATTTTAAGATTCATTATTTGTTGGAATAGTTTCATTATGTAATTTATGTAATTGTGATTTTATTAGTAAACTTAACTACTTTTTTTTTTGGTATTTTCTTTTATTAGTCAAGAATATTAAATTACAACTTGTTATAGGAAGAGGTATAGAATTTTATCTAGTGGTACCTTTTAGTAAGGTTACATATGGAATTATGTATCCATTATAGAGGGATATTTTTTGTCATTTTGGAGACCCAAATCATTGTAGTGTCAGTAAACTTATATCCAGATATAGAAAAGTTTTTTTATTATTCTGACAACCCAATCCATAGAGTTTTGATAAATGTATATCTTGAGGAAAGAAAAAGATAGTTATTTATATTTTTTATCATTTTAAATATGTAATTAGGAGTTACAATAAATTCATACTTGAGAGATAAAAATAGCATTTTGTTTAGGATTTGGCATTTTAATTTTAGAGATTTTGATAAGTTATACCCTAAAAAATAATAGTAGCGTTGTTTTTATATATATATAATATCCTCTTATTATATATATAATTTGGCATTAATGTGTAAAGCTTGATAATATAAACCACTCTGAAATATTTAAAAATGCAGGCTTTCTTTTTAGACTTTTTCTTACCCAGTGCTTGAGGTCTGATAAATTTTACTTATTATTTTTAATAAATTATGTCTATTATTTTTAATTAGACAGAAGTAAAACATCGTGAGGCATTAAAGAATATCATTTTTTAAATTGCGTTTTTCCAATTTGATGAATTTAAAATAAAATGAAAAACTTTGAAATAGTCAATACAATTTAATGATTCTTTTTTATTTTTAAATGATATAAGTTTGAGTAGTGAAGAGCTACGTATATATTTTTCTTTATTATAAAATTTATTGAGGGTCAATTTTAAACCTAAGCAGCAAAATAAAGTTTTAGTTAATGGTTTTGATGAAAATAGCATGAAGAGAATTCATTTGGTTTTGTTTCCATTCTTGGGAGAAAACTCATTAATATTTCAATTAATTATAAATGGGAAAAAAAGTAGGTGATAATAGAAAAAGAAAGAGTGTTGTCAAGAAAATGAGGTTAATATTGTTAGATGTGTGCCACAAGTTGAAGTAGTAGAACCAACATGCTCTAATTAAGGAAAATAAACCTATAAACATAGAATGAAAAGCAAAAAGATAATGGCATGTTAAATATGAAATTATTTGGGCAAATTTTTGCAAAGAATGACAAATCAAATGAATGAAAATATGCCAAGAATGGAACAAAGAATGGATCAAAATGTGAGTCAAATGAATGAAAATTTGCAACAGAAAATGGATGAGAATAAGAATCAAATAAATAAAAATATGCAAAGAATAAATCAAAGAATTGATTAAATGAATGAAAATTTGCAATCAACAGAGGATGGAGAAAATGAATGAATACCTGCAACAGAAAATGGATGAAAATAAGAGAATAGTGAAGTGTGCAGCAACAAAGAAAATGGTTACATTGGGTAATCTAACAACAAAGACTGGAAATAAAAGAGGAAATGGTAAAAGTTTAAAGTGAAATAAAGGAACAATTAGAGGAGACTAACATAGAGTTAAGTGATAAGTTAAGTGATAAAGTTCAAAAAGTATAAAATGGGATTGACAAAGTAAAAGAAGAAATGAATATAGTATCAATGTATTTTGAGGAAAAAGAAATTAAAAAAGATATTTCTAATGATTATATTTATAAAGTACATGCTCGTTACTTTAAATAGATATTTTTTTAGAAAAAATAGTTGATAATATAGATATAAATAAAGAGCCCAAAGTTAATATAGTTACTGTTGATGAATATAAACTTGAGGTAGATAGACCGTAATTAGTTTAAAATAATTTAGTTTATATAGGAGAATCTAAAGTTGATGTGGATTTAAAATCTCAACAATATAAAACTGATGATGAGATGGAAAGCTTATGTAATAATGATGTTATAGATGTTGAATAATCTAAAATAGCTGTAGCAATTTATAGATGTAGATTTGGCGATGAAACTATAAGAGAATCTAAAATTAATAATGGAATCATAGATGATTGTGATTTTAATATAAAAATATTAGGAGAGTCAAAAATTTTTACAATAATGGTAATGAATTTTGAGATAGATACCAAAATTATGTTTTGGAAAGAATAATTATAAAAAAGCACAACTAAAAATATTAAAGTATTTAGAAGTGTTTAATAATACCAAGTATAACAAAATTCAATCTTATACTTTTATCAAACTTCATAAAGACATATAAGTATTGGAGTTTATAGATGAGGGTAATTGTAATAAAAATGGTTTTGCTAACACAAAGTATGAAGTCATGAGTATAGCAGTTTTCTCTATGAATATATAAATCTTATTAGATTTCAAAGTAGAAAAAATGTTCATAGTGGTTAATATTTAGAATTATTGTATAAAATGAAATATATAGTATGTAGTAGCGATTACAAAAAAGTTGATTTTATATGGTATCAGAATGCTATATTTCTTTGGAATAAAGAAAATAAATAAATATAATAAGGATAAATCCATATAATGTAATTGTTGATTCATATGGAAAATATGTTCAGCTTGGACCTAGAAATATAATTGTTATTTGTCCCTGTACATAATTTTATTGGTGGTTAGTAAAATAATTGAAATGGTTTATATTATTAGAATTTTAGGGAGATTAAAGGAACTCCGAATTCTAAAGATCATTGAAAATGCTTATTTTTTAAATTAAAATTAAACTTCCTATATTTTCTATTTATTTGAACACAATTCAGATTTAAATAAAATTAATAGGAAAACAAGTTATATACTTTAAAAAACTGCAAAAATGATAGCTTGTAGAAAAAAGGAGCAATTGACCAATAATATTTCTCCAGAGACTAAAGAATTTATGAAGAAAAAAAGAAATATGAAGATATATAAAAATGATGGTTTAAGAAGGATTGAATTTTTGTAAAATGGTATTTAAAAGAGTTGATAACAAGAAAATATAATTGTGAAGTAGCAAGAAAAGCTGTAGAAGTGAATAAAATCTCAGGAGTGTAAAACAAAATTTAGGTATTGATTGAAAACATATCTGCAAGAAGAAAAAGATGGAATTATTATTAAAAAGGAAGATGACATGAAGAAAATATGTAGAAATTGTTTATCAATAATGATATAGTAATAAAGAACAAGTACCTCCTACATCTATTATATTTTCTGAATTGACCAGGATTTTAAATGAAGAAGTGAGACATACAATTAAATTTATAAAGAAAGGAAAAGTTCCAGGTAATGATGAAATTGTGATCAATATATTAAAAGAAGCAGATAAATAGATAGAAATTTTTTTGACAAAGTTATATATCAAATGTTTAAATGATAAAGATATATCAGATGATGGCAAGAATGCAGTATAATATTAATATATATAAAGGGTGATAAATAAGATATTAGAAAATAAACAAAATTTTTACCAAGATAATTACAACTTATCTACAGAGAACATTGGATTTTAACCAACCAAAAGAACAACTTGGATTTTAAAATGAAGTTAATACAGTAAATCATATCCATGTATTGATAGAAGTTATAGAAAGGACCAGTAAATATGGGTTGCCATTTTTGATTTGTAGATTATGCAAAAGACATTTGATTCTATAAGCATTTGTTCAGTGATTAAAACATTGAATCAAGATATAGATCTAAGATATTGTCATATTCTGAAGAGTATTTATAAAAATGCAACAGCAATAATTAGATTACATGATGATACAAGGAAAGTTAACATTAAGAAGAATATAAAACAGGTGACTCAATATCTCCAAAACTTTTCACAACAGTGATGCAACAATATTTTGGGGATTTAAATGGAAAGCTAAAGAAATAAAAGTAAATAAAGATAATTTAAGTCATTTATATTTTGCAGATGATATAGTTGTTTTTTGAAAGTAATGCTTCAGAGCTTCAGGAAATATTTCAAGAGTTATCAAATGAAATTAAGAAAATAGTACTAAAGGTTATTGTTAAAAAGACTAAAGTAATGTTCAATAAATTTTCTCAAAAAATGAAAATAAAAGTTAATTATGATGAATAAAAAGTTATCAACTGCAAATATCTTGATCAGATTATTATTACAGATGGAAACATAATAAATAAAATTAATTATAGAATTAAACTTAGTATGAGTGCTTTTGATAGAAATAATTTGAAAATTAAATGGAAATATGCCTATGTGTTTGAAAAGGAAGGATTTTAATAAATGTATTTTACTAATTCTTGCTTAAAGAACTGAGAGTTGGAAACTTAATAGAAGAGCAATACAGTGACCTCGGATCATTCAAAGAAGTATGGAGAGATGCATGTTAGAAATAAGAAGAGATCAAAAATGTGATATATAAGTAAAAGAACAAACAGGTATAACTGACATCATGAAAGGATTAAAAGACTGAAATTGGGCTGGACATATTGTTAGAAGAAATGATAATAGATGGACATTTGAAAATTTAATCTGGATTTTAATAGAATGTAAAAGATCCAGAAAGAAACTACATATAATATGAATGAATGAAATAAAAAATGTGCAGGGATGATGTAAAGAAGAGTGGTTTTAGAGATCAGAGAAGATGGGTTGAACTTGGAGAGACCTTCATCCTGCAGTGGATTGATAATGATTGACAATGATATATATATATATATATATATATATATATATATATATATATATATATATATATATATATATATATATATATATATATATATATATATATATATATATATATATAAAGCCTTTCTTCATTCTTTTAGACATTCTCTATTGATATTAACCTGCTTGCACTCACTTGTCAATAAGTATTTTAAGAACCTATTAATCACTTAATTTTAGAGCTTATTTTTATATAAATCAACACCTATTGACTGAGTTTCATTCAAGACTTGACTCTATTTTGAACCTGATACATTCAAATGAAAAATCATCTGTACATGGTTCATATAAAAAAACTCTAAGCACGGGTGATTTACTTATACTTCTAAAACACTTAATGGTAAATAAACCTTGTTATATTTTTTATTTAATAGTATATTTATTATCTGTCTAGCAGATAATTACTGTATTAAGTTCGTGATTGAGCATTTAGATTTTAATCTTATTCAATTATAAGGCTTATGGTAGTATATTTTGTTCTGTCATAAACCAGAATAATTTGCTTTAATTATATATAAATTTAACTGAGATAGATTGTCTGTCCAATTTACTATTAAATTTTAATATTCATATTTGATTATAGTAAATAGTAATACTTTTTTTTATGTTTTGATTGTTCAAAATAGAGTTATTAAGTGAACTACAGGAAATTTAAAATAAATTTATATGACTAATTAATTGTATTTAAGTAACTATCCAGTAGAAATCTATTGTTCATTTTATATACTGGTATAATTGGATATTATGGTTTCAGATTGTGTAATATGTACATTGGTATTACATTCTTATTGAGTATTTATTTTATTATAATTAGGGGTTAATTAATTATTTAACATTTTATTTATCATTTTATTGTCTTTTGTTTTGTTATAAATAGTGTGATTAGTAACAGTAAATTAATATAAAAATATAGCATGGATAAGCTAGTATTATTTATTATTTTATTCAACTATGATTTGATATTAATTAATGGGTCATATACATATATTTATTATGAATTATTGTAAATTTAATCATTAATGAATTATTTTATTTTGATGTGATCGTTTTTAACTTTTAACATAACTTTAAAGCAATGTTTAAATAGTTAAGTATACTAGAATTTAGTTTTTTAATGTTTTATTATTGGTTTTATTCAATTACAAATGAAATATATGTTAAACATATATTGTTGTTTTGAGACAATGGTATCTGATTTAATATTCATATTAAGTAAGGATTATATTTACTGTATGTGAAGTAATGATATTGTTTGTTTTATATTTATTTTAAATATTATTTGAATCCATGATGCTATAATAAAGATTGTCATCACTATTCTGTTTTAGTGTAGTTGATAATCAGATATGTGATTAGACAAAAGATTATATTAAGTACTGAAGAATTAGTTATTGATTGGTATTCATTTACTTTAGTTAATCATATTTATTCTATTATGAACGATATTATTATTCACAGGTACTATAATTTTTTTCTTATTTGAATTACATTGCATTCAGGTATAAATGATGTTTAACTGCAGGGATCATATTCTTTCTGTTACATAGGATGACTGAGTTAAATTTTATTCAGGTTATATTAGAGTTATTATTTCATTGAATATTTTTGAGCTGTTGCAAATGCTATCTAAATGACTAGGGATTAACAGAGGTTATCATATACACATATTTATGGTATTCTATTATAAATAACACAGTAATTTTCAGGGCATAATTAAATAGGATCACTCTATTATAGTTTTTCTCATATATGAATTATTATAAATGGATCTCAAATCTATGTTGCATTAAAAGAAGAGTACACTCTCAATTTATCCTATTATAAATGACATTTTAACTTTAAGAATAGTAATAAGAGTATTTCATTTTTATTTTTATGTCAGTAATAAAATGTTATTTAAAACCTGTAGGGCAACTTTTTATTCTGTTACAAATGATGCCTCAATTTGCAGGGTCTTAACCATTTTCATGGATCACATTGTTATTCCATTACAATATATATATATATATATATATATATAATGGAATGGATATATATATATATATATATAGACCTATTGGCACACTTTATATATATATATATATATATATAAAGTGTGCCACTAGGTCTTTTAGCCTAAGAAATTTACTTTTGGTGACTAGACTTTAAGTAACAATGATTATAGCTATTCATTAGCATAAGAGTAAATTACTGCCACTAGATCAGGAAAAAAAATAATTTCTTATTCTAATAAATAATTGACAGACAGACAACAGTGACCAAATATCAGGCAAATTGAACTGTTAATAACAATGTTTATTAAGTAATTAATAAAAGAAAAGAAAAGAAAAACCAATAGTAAGCACATATAAACTTCATTTAAAAATAGTTTTATATTGAATACCATTACTTAAATGGTAATCCTTGCTAGTTAATTTATTGTTCTGTCCCCTTTACTTACTGATACAATACTGAATTTATATTTAAGAAATGGTTCTTTTATAATAGACATGCATATAAATTTTATCAAAACACTCTATATTATCATTTAAATATTCTTATATTTTATTATGCAATCATTCCATGCTTATACATTTTCTACTAAGGCTTGTGTGTGTAATCAGATCCATACTACTAGAAAATAATAAGGGTCTTGGGTGACAAATATATAAAAGGCATAGGAAACTGTTTTGAAGTTTACCAATACAAGAATAATGAAAACCATAATTCCAGTGGTAGACAACCCATATTAAAAGAAGAAAAACTAAATATGAGCTTGGCAGAAATATCACTGACCAGAGACTACAAAGTATTCACCACAACACAGAAAATTGCAAGAATAATAAAGACTTCAAAAGATTGAAGACCCGTGTTAAAAGAGATCCTATATAAAATAAGCCTTATAGAAACATAGCTGTCTAAAGGTCCTACAGATAAAAAATAACAAGTGGAAGTTATAAATGAATTGGCTTTATGCCCACACACAAGCAGATCATTATATTCATTTATACATGATAACAAAATATTACAAACAAGATACTTTTAGTAAATGTAAAGTTTATTATTTTGCACGCACACACACACACACACATATATATATATATATATATATTACACATCGATGTCTGTATTTCTTCAAAATAATATACGTAAATTTATAAATAAATATTTGAAAATATTTATTTATAAATTTACATATATATATATAACTATTTATACAGTTTTTAAGCACTATAAAAGAAGATTAATTTTAAAACATTATTAAAAGGAATGTTAATCTACATTTGATTTTAATACTTAAGACTTATTTCATTTGCTAAAAAATATATTTAGATTTCTAATACTTGCAAAAAGGGAGAGGAGAGAATCTAGAAATCTAATGATTTAAATTAGAGAATTTTCTTATGTACTGTCCAAATTTTAACAAAAGAAGAAAACAAAGCTGAATGTGTTTAATAAGTACTCATAAAATATTATAAATATCAAAATTCAATAAATACTCATAAAACATACTATATAATAGCATTATCACATCCATATAAGAATGAAGTAATGACACAGATGCAAATTTTTTATCAATATAATTAAATAACAGATATACAAGTGCATATACTAACAGATCATATAAGTAAATAAAATAAAATCAATCTTGGCTTCTGAAATATATAATAGAGTCTATATTACTGTAATTCCATATGTTTTATGAGTGGTGTAATTTTTTGCTTTCTGTGGATTATTTGGAGGAGTATCTACTCTTATGTCTATTTACTTCTATGGTTTTGTTTCTAGAGTGGTTAGTTGAGAGATGCGTCAGAGTTGAAGTTGCAATGTTTAGAAAATCAGCTTTACTAAGAATTAAAATCATGCTGGAGATTAAGATATATCAGTGAGATGTTTTTTTGGGAAGTCTAGCCATGCATACTAGTGGAGATGGCAATTGTATAGGTTGAAACATTTATTTTTAGCAATTGATCCTTCTAACAGTGGGTGGCACATGCAAGCAGTTCTATGTCACTAAATAATTGTTGAGTATTAATTAAGACTCTTAATGGCAAAGAGTTAATTGGCAATGAGCAACGAGTGCAGCTTGTAGAGCAGATAGAAGAATAGAATGAATAAAATAATTGTCAGGATCTTTATAAGGTTCATTATCCATTGTTAACTACTCGAACCAATTTCTTAGAAATTTCTTGATTAATATAATATCAAATATTTCAGATAACTATTATTTTTTATTAATTAGTAAATTCCTAGCTAATTTCTTTAATTACAATATTTCTAACGAGACAATGCTTAATTTTAAATTCTTTATAATAAAAGATCAAAAACAACATCTTTCAGATTAAGCATTGTTTTAATATATTTAAAAAAAATTTATACAAAAGATATAAAAAATTTACTACAAAGTTCATTTTTTTTATAAAAAAAATTCTAATATTAATATCAGTTAAAAAATTATAATGTGTGTGTGCACTATATATATTATATGGCACTCACTACAACACAAGTTTAATATAAAAAAAATAAAAATTAATTGAAAATTAAAATTTAGCTGAACAAACTGATATGTATACGTATAGATTTTAGATCTGACACAGTATCTCAATATATATATATTGTAGTGATAAGCTACAACCTGATACACCATCCAATTATTTAAGACACTCTACCAATTAGAACCACATAGACATATTTGCTTAACCAATAAATTTCCAAGCAAATTATCATATAAACATTTTTTCTTTCCAACACATACATTTACATAAACATCTTTTTTTATTTTTAAAAGAAGTAATAAAAACTATTAAATTACTAGGAAAAGAAAAAAAACAGATAGGTATACTAATACTGTAATAAAAGGTGTTATATGTTACTAACTGGGGAGAACTATACCAAAAAACTTACACAAAAACCTAAAAAAAACAATGACTGAATTAAAATCTAAACACATAGCAACCATTTGTAGAAATGAAATTTAAAATATTTATAAATTATTTTTTATTTATAATCCCATTTATTTATATTATGTCTGTTAAACAATAGGAAATGACAAGGTTAAAATGCTTAAAAAAACTTCACATGACCTACAATGTGTTATTAATTGTTATATTGTCTTTTGCATTCAAAGATAGAACTTTTTTTTCCTGCTTAAAAATAAATTCGAATACAAAATGGATGTGAATATTCGAATTTAAATATATATATATTTTAAAATATTAATCAAAATGATCAAAAGCTGAATTTTTAAAGCAATCATTTGTAGTGAAAGAAATAATTTGAAAGTAAAAATTTTTAATTATTTGCTAATTAGACAATTTTAGTTAAATTTACGTGTTGCAGTAATATTCAATAATTAATTGTTTTGACATATAATAATATCATCATTGAAGTCTTGAGAAGCAAATGAATCAATAAATATATATTATTTTTATATCATGATTGCTTGCTGAAAAGTTTGTACCATAGGGTAATAATATATCATCAATAAAGCCATGAAAAGTTAAAGATTTTACCTGCCCATTTAGAGGAAACTTGAAAACCATCTTTGCTTTAAATAAAATGCCTAACCAAATCGAAGACAGGATAATTGGAGAACATTATTATTTTTTGACCCAGACAAAAAATTTCTATTCTTCATGGGAGCAGAACTTCATCTCCATTCATAGAAATTTATTTAGCAAATAAACAGTTTCCAGCAGACTCATCGAACTTTAATTAACATAATGCGATAAGAATTGTGATTTTTGTTTTATTATTGTGTCTATTGTAAATCTTATGTATTATTTTTGTTTTCTACAATTGGAAGCCAATGTGTTATAGTTTTGGGGAAATTCATTATGAGAGTAAGGAGGGGGAAAATATAAGATTTAACTATTTTTTTTATTTTTTTATCATTTTCATTAGAATGTAATAATATATATATATATATATATTAGTTCTGGCATCCCCATCTGACTGACTTTTGACAAATTATGGGGAAAATGAGAGGTAGGAAATTTTAACATTATCTCATTAATTAAGCTTACTTTTATATTACTTTTAAATGAATAATTTATAACCAACTATTGATCTATCTAGACAACAAAGATATATATATATATTGTTATGTTTGTATATATATATATATATTGTAAATTAGCCAGTTAAAATCGCTATCACATATACGTATAATAATTTACATATTCATTATTGTAAATAATTGGTCAAGTACATGAACTTCTACCATTGGATTTAGGGCAAGGATTTTATTTTTATTAATATCATTATAAATATCGATATGGTAGAAATTCATCCTTGACAAAATAAATTACATGTATCAGATTTAATTGTTATTCATATTTTATATTTTTTGTTAATCAATAAATGTTTATATAATTCGTTGTTTTAATCTGGTCTCTAACTCATCATTATTTCCATATCCACCACCAGCTTTATAGTTCTTCATTATTCTCATACCCATTGTAAACATTATTATCTTATTTAGTTTTACACTTATCAATATAATCATTATGATAGAGGAAATACATATACATATTTAAGTCATTTATTATAACATTTAATACACATATACTTATACTGCACATACATATTTTTTAATATATCTTATACTTAATTGATTTTGGTAATTAATTATCTCCTATATAGAGGTGCAATAACAACTATTAGATTGATCTCCTTTCCTGATAAGAGAGCTCAAGCAATTACTCCCTGAGTTCGAATACTGTGGTATAATGTGGCTAGAAAGGGGTGAGAATTCAATGAATTGACCCAAATTGTATCTAGGTTAATAAAAACAGGTAGAGCTAGTCTATTGGAAGTATGTACAATCATGGGTTATGTATTTCATTGCATGATCACTTGCATCCTATCTTAAGACCCAAAGTCCAACCATAGTAAGATGCCCTCCTCCTATCCTTTCTGGAATCCACCAGCTCGTTACAATATATATATATATATAATGGCACAGGAGTTAACTATGCACCTCTAGTTATGAAATAACTAAACTAATATCCTGTTTAAAATCAGCAAACTAAAGAATAGAGCAGATTCATATATTCTTAGCACTTTTAGTATAAAAATCTTAAGTTTTCTAACCATGTTGATTAATACTAATGCCAAATGTAATGATGATGCTGTTAATTATGAAATATATTAAATTAAGCAAAGGATAAAAGTTTCCAATTATGTTTAATAACTCTTGCATTGATGATCATATTATAAATTAAATATAAACATTTATGTCACTTAACAGTAATATATTTGAAATGGAATGGATGTTCCCTAACATCCTCTGCTTAACTGAACTGAATATGATCTCATAATTAATTTTGCAGATATTTACATCTGGAGTTAGTATTAATTCCAATCCATATTCTCAACATGGCAAGCAAACTTAGCTCATTTATATCAAAACCATTGTGTATAAATAGGGAAGACTGATTTTCTAGTTTACTAATATTAAATCAATGAATATATTTAATTATTTTACAGGTAGAAGAACATTAGTCAATTTTTTCCAATTTTATATACAATAACACTGTATAAAGTTAATCTTTAATATATATTAAAACAGTCACATCTGTCTATCCTTCTGTTTCACCTTTATCCACCTGCCTGTTTCACATATTTTACCCTCATACCTATCTATATGCCATGTTTAAACCCTCTCAGAGTACCCATTTAAACAACCTTAAGTTATTATATATGCAAAATCATGTATATATATATGCAAATGATAAGTCTGTAATTTAATAGTATATGTTTATATTACAGATTTGTATTCATTTTAAAAATTTTTTTAGTTTAAAAAATATTTTAGTTTAAATTATTTAGCCAATTGTAGTTATTCTGCATGTATGGTAATAAAGTTTGTTTTCTACTAATTATCAAAGTAACTTTTCCAAAGTAACTTTTAATTTTGTAAACCACTTTTAAATTAGGTCACATAATAGTCCTAAAATAGCATGAACTTGATTTTATAAATCTAAAATGTTAATAACCATTTCATAGTATTTTATAGCATTGTCACAATAAACAGGAGAAAAAAGCAGGAAAACAAAATCTAAATTAGTTGTCATAATTAAAAATGTTTTTCTAAAATAAAGTAATGTTTTTTTTATGAGTTGTAGCAATTAAATGTATTTTTCTAAAATAAATAAATGTGGAACAAGCTTGTAAAAATAAACAGGTAGTCAGAGTTAGACAGATATAAATACTTAAAGTTTTGTTGCCAATGATGGATCATATATATAATAAGTGAATTGTAAACAGAACCCACATTTATTTTATCTTCAAAATGGTGGAGTAGTCTGGCAATAATTCACTGCCTCCCATCCTTGCAGTGAATAGAAAAGAACTATGGTCTGATAAAATATAATGCCATACACCAGCAAAACCGCCCATGGAAAAACCTCCATTAACTTTAAATCATTGCCAAAAGTGTTAACTTATTATCCTACCAAGTGCTCAGAACTGATTGCAATGAAGACAACAGACTAGTAAATTGATAAATTTTCACTCAGAGCTTTGTTCATAAACTGTGACTTTCAATTCTTACTTTTAAAAGCTAGCTATTTATTAAATCTGCCTTTCCCAAACACCTTTCCTAAAATCTGCAAAGAAAACTGTTAAATGCTAATGTTTAAATCCTGTCTGATTGTAAAACTTGTGACATTGAATTCTCTGTTAAAATGTAAAACTCTGACCATCTATTTTAAACTAAATATATAATTTTATGTGGTCTTTTATGCCTATTTCTAATCTATCTAATTTATTCTATAATTTTTATCATTTTAATATTATATGTATTTGATATACCAAATAACATGAAACCATGAGTATCTATAAATATAATTTTGCTTATTAATCTGCAAAGATAATTTCAAATCTTGGCTATAATAAATATTAAATAATTGAATTATTTTTTGCACTCACTATTTTGAGATCATATTATTATTTTACTGATTAATTTTTGTGTATTAAAATTTTAATAATCAGTCGTTCTCTAGTTAAAATTATAGTCTTCTTAACTCTAGTTATGAATTATAACTATTTATATATGTAACTCATACATCATAGGAACTAGCCACAGAGATAATCTCAAGGCATATTTTAATGTTTTATTCGTAATTACCCCACAAATATGCTTTGTCCTCCTTAGATTTTTATATATGTTGAGGATGCAGGCGATAATCTTAAGCTAGGTTACTAATTAATTTAGTCCCTAAATAGTATATTCAAAATACTAAATTTGAAAACTGGGTTGTATAGATTTGCAAATAGATGCTATCTATTTTAAGGCATGCTAATATAATTTTATGTATTTGTGTTATATATGTATAAGTTGCAGATGTGTCCTTACTAAGTATGCAATGCAAAATTATCTGCTTGCTGCATGATTCTTGTTGAGTTTCTAGCAGAAGTCACACTTATCCATTTAGTTTGGGTAAAGCACACTCTTTTAGAACTAGGGCACAAGGACCTAGATTATTCATAATTAAACAATTTAAATTTTCATATTAACTTTTTTAATGGATTTAACATTTTAAGATGCTAGCAAGGAACAACTACATGATGGACAGATCTAAAATACTCAGATTAACAAAACACATGAACAAAGATATGGTTAATTTCTGCAGTACTCTAATGATATCAATTACCAGAATAAAATCATTTGTACACATTCCACATGGCTTAAAATAAGTGTATAACAAAATCTAATTCTCATTAAGGATAAGAAAGCAATGACAAAATATTATAGCATAACTCAAAGACACACCTATACATAAAGGCAATAAAAATCTAAGTCATTGACACTTGCAAGGGAATGAGTGTAAGCATCAGAAGAAACAACAGGGGATTACCCAATAAAGCATGACATACTTATATATAATATAAACAAATAATAAAATACACTGACAAAGTACAAAAAAATATAAGACAGATTATGCAACTATCTTTTTAAAATACACTGGCAAGATAAAATAATTAATAAAAAAGAGACTAATTCTACATGTATTTAATACTTCTTGGCAAAAATAGAATAACTAAGAAAGAGAGTAATGCCACAATCTCTTAACAACAGTAATTAAATGATGTATAAAATGGATAAAACAATGCACATAGCATAAGTAGCTTGGTACACAATATAAATTAATATAAAATTGTAACCTAATAAGTAAATAATAATGAATATTCACTAGATTCTATACTCTTCCACTATTGTAAACACATTTGTAAAATAACTTTTAAAGTGGACAAGCATAAGACATTTAATATATTAATACTTAGATAATAATATAACAACAATATAAATACCTGTTATATTACATATAAAATTATAACAAAATGCATAGAAATAAAATATGTAACATTTTGAATGCAATAAATATTTAAAATTAATTATATTCATTACCATAATAAAATGAAGATAAAGTTTTTTCATTTGATATTTCTACTATAAGGCTGTATACAGTCATGAAAGAGTGTTGAAGTATCCTTCAGACTTTCTGGGATATTGTAATAATAAATTAAATGTGTACACAAACAACAGTTCACAAATTATCAAGATATAAATATCTGAAATCACTAATATGAATACAATAGTCATTCACACTAGGCAAATATAATATATATGTTAAACAGTAATTATATGTTATAATACATAGTATAAATGACTAAATACATATTTTACAACACCAATTTTAATTTTTTTAGCAATTATTATGAAGTTCAATTATTGTGGAAAAAGTGAGCATGGTAATTTAAAGAGCATATTTCAAATTAATATTTCTGGAGCATACCAATAAACTTTGTAATAAATTTCTTGTAAAGTGCATAAACTTAAAAAGCTTGAGTCACCAAATTGGAAGTTATATTTTCCTTCTTTTAAATAAAATGGCAGAAACATAGTCTTTTTATAAGATTCTTATTTATACTACTCATTAGTGAAAAAAATAAACTTCAAGTAAATATTAATAATTAACAATTAAATTGTATATTTTCCTTCAAATGTAGGATTCACAATAATCAGGCATTCTAAACAAATTAAATGCTTTTGTTAAAAATAAACTGACCAATAATTATAAAATCAAAGTTAACTTCTACTCTTCCACTTAAAGATAATTTTATTCAGAAGACATATATTTATTTAAGGCATTTAACTACATACATTTTATAAATAAAGCAAATACCCAATAAAAATCATTAACTATCCAATTATATTTTTTGGCAAGAAATATGATAGTATTTAAAATATAGTATTCATAAAATTATTTTATCATTCATTATCTTATCATTCAACAGTACTATAATTCTTGGTTGAAGTCTTTATTTCATATAAAAATAAAATTATACCCCCAAGACAATGAAGTTAAAATATGACAAAATATTCAGTTTACTTTAATTACAAAAATTGCAGAAAATTCATAAAGAGAATAATAAAATCTCTTTAATATTAAAATGAACTATTTTTAAAATCTTGTCAGATATCCTAGAAATTAACTTTTCTAAATAATGATTTAAATATAGCATAAAAAATGAATTTAATAGTTTTTAAATAGTATGGGTAATACCTCTTGTTATGCTTTATTATTAACCCTTAAACCGCTAATTATATTATTGGTTGTATGAGGTAAAAATCAAATCTTTTAATTGGCCAACTCACAAACTGAAGACAAAGCCTATTGTTAAAACATATTCGCCTATAATATTAAATTCATCTCAGATACGTTTATAAAAAGTATATTACTAATTTTTCAGGTTATGAAAAGAACGAAAGTTCTTTCAAAAATAAATTGCTATTTATTTATTCTAAAATATTCAATTTCAGCAACATAAAAGCTATAATATAAACAAAAAGGTCGACTTTTATGTTATAGAAAAGTAAATATTTCTTTTTACTAAATCTTAAATATTTTTACTAAAATCTTCAATATTTTTCGAAAATAATTTTGTTTTTTTAGTATTCTCTCTGAAAATAATTTTAATTTCTCAAAATATTCTTTTATAATAATTTAAATCATATTCGAAATGAAAATCTCAGTGTTTTTCTTTATTTTCTTTGATCAGGTGGTTTCTTTGTTCTTTCCAGCCAATCAGAATGTCTTTTTCGGCTGAGAGCATGCTAAGAACCAATCACAAGTAATGTTCTTTCTTTGTTTAGGTTTAAATGCGTTTTTTTTTTTATTTTTTACTTGTAAAATAATTCGGAAGAGGGCACCATCTTACAGAACTTTTAAAAACCTATTCAATACCTGTCTAGCAAATATTTTAGCATAAGAACTGGCAGAGTTAGAGTGACGTCAGATGTCGACGAGGAGCTTCGTAAGAGGCGGGAAAAGGGTTAAAGCAGAATTAGAAGAAAATGATTTCATTCTTGAAATGTTTATCATAACTTTTTTCATAATGCAATGCCTTGTTGAAACTTTAAAGCATTAAAAGATTGTACCAAAAAATAGCCTGAACAAATATTACTTTTTAACAATGCATGCTTTTAAACTTATTAAAAATAAAATTAGTTAAAAGCTATTAAACATCTACATGAATAAGTAGGAATGGATGCAAAGATAGATAGGTCAGATTGTGTAGAGGTCTTCACTGGCTGTCATAAGACAAGTTATTAGATTGATTTTTGACTGATATAATTGAGAACCAGATACATCTCAATTAACTTTACTAATCAAAAAGATCAAAATTATTGAGTATCCACTGAAAAATTTCTAAATATATATTTAATTAACAAACTTCTAGAATTTTCTGGTAAATATGTCAAGACAGATACTATAAATAATTAACTAACAATTACACCAGTTTTAAATAAAAAAATAAAATTATTTAACAAATTGAAATATATTACTATAAGTAAAAAGTATTATATTCTTTAAACATAATAAATGTGCATTATTTAATAATACTTATTTTAAACATTTTTTAAGATCTCATACTATTTTTGTTATGTCTTTTTAAAATAAAAATATTTAAAATAACTCTGAGTTTTAATTTTAACAGAAAGTATTTTAATAATTAATAACCTTTGCATGTAATAACATATCCTACTGCTAAATTTATTATCTATGAATGCTAGCTTAACTATAGAAACTAATTATTAGTTTTATTAATTATTCATTTTCTTTAATCTGCTAAATTTAAGGATTATTTAATTAAATTAGATTTTAATACAATTAAAATTAAATAACACACTTTATCAGCAAGTAACTTAAATATTCTAGACTTACCTTGAATTTAATCTTATTTTAAAGTTTTTTTTTTGAGCAATTTCAATTTGATAAGAGATATGATAATTAAATTAATATTATTTTAGTTTTGCAATTCTAAATTTAAATTCATTAGTAGTTTAAATCATTAATAACCTTATAATTGAATATTTAAAATTATAAAAGTTACTTATGAGTTTTAGACATTATAAAATTACCCTTAAAGATTATTTTTAAACTACATATATTATAATGGTCATTGTTATTGATATTGGTATTATATATATAAAATATCAAACAAAATAAATATAATAATCAAAATATTTTAGAATAACACCATAAAAGTAAATATGCCTATATAAAATAAAAATAAAATCTTTGTTATAACCAGATTATGACATTTTATGCTATGTTAACAGACCATTGCTATTGAAGATGTTGTAAAATGCCGTAAGCTTGCTATAATGAAGATTTTATTTTTATTTTATATAGGCATATTCAATTTTGTAATATATAAGGTAGAAAGGTTCTTTTTCTATGTAATAATCTAGATAAAATTTCAGTTACCAAGTAGCAAGCAACTACCAATTAAAACTGAAAAGGAAATTGAAATCATTCTTTTTTAGTAATAATAATATTATTTGATCCAACATATGATTCTTAAACCAGTTAGAGTATTAAGCTAAAAGTGATTACACCATCAAAAGCTAATATTATTATTAGATATTGTGATTTCTGCTTGCGTTGTCAAATTTAATTGGTTATTTCATAGTTATATCATAGTGAAATTTTATCTAGATTATTAGAAATTCCTATTATTGAAATGTTTATATTTTTAGGTTGTGAAAGTTTTTAAATTAATATATATATATATATATATGTGTGTGTGTGTGTGTGTGTGATAGAGTCAAGTTTATCTATACTATGTATCTGAAATTTGTTGCCAAATCAACCTTTATAAATAAAAGATACACTTCACTTTTCACTCTGGTTTAAGATTTAATATAGACAAGTAAACTGGTACTTGAACTGCAACAGATTGAAAATTTTAAATGTAATTGTTGGAAAAAATATATACACACTGCTAATTTCAAAATGCCAGCCTTTTTTATCAAACATTAATAAAAGTAAAATGACTATTGCATATATTAGCAAGAAGTATTTATAATTAAATAAGCTATTTAGCCTTATCTATTTATTTATAAAAAATAAAGGCTATTTTGGTTGCTTATATATATATATGAAATAACAAGTTATTAAAGTTATGATGTGGCTTTAAATATTGAGAGGGTAAAACGATTACACTAAGGATATTGGAAACATATCAATGGTATTACCAAAGATGATTAAGTGTTATTAAGTAATTGCGTAAAACAAAGTTACTCTATCTGTTTTCATGGAGAAATATTAACATGTGAGTAGTATCCATTTATAGATTGTAATTGTAACACTTGATTTTAATATTTATATAAATGTTAAATTAACAATATTAAAACTTAAACATTAAGATTTATAACTATTTTATAATCTATTTAAAGACAATGTGTCCTCCCATCAGATTAATCGTGCTTAAGATTTATTGTCTTGGTTATTATGCTTATTGATTCAATATGTGATTTTTTACGTTATCATTATTCCTTATTGTTCTACTTTAGGTTCATAATTTGAGGTCAATTCATTTTTGCAATCCACATTTTGTCCACATCACTTAAATAAATTTTGTCTACTTCAGTCTAAATAAGTACTTTCTAAATAATGCTCAATTCTTCATCTTTTTTTAATTAGATACCTCACTTAAAATATATATTTAAAACTATACATAAATGTCTATTAAGTTTCTAACAACTTTTTTTTTATTCATTTTGTTTTTATATTATTTATTCGCATTACTGCTTTCATGTTAAAACTATAAATGCTATCTAACTAATTTATTATCTTAAATGCTAATATTTAACAAGAATGAAATAAATTGAAAAGTTGATGATTAATAAGAATATCTGAGATTCTCCATTTCATGTAAGAACTCTCACATGATTGCAGTCATCAATTATTTGATAAGTTTAAAATTGATACCAGTGATGAAAAAGTTTAATGTTGCAAAATAAAATAAAATTTCCCATAAATCTCATAATGTGACAATTAACCTTTTTTTGTATTCTTTGTTTAAAAAAAATATTTTGCAAATAACTATTAATTAGAAAATTGTTCGTGTGTAGACATTAATTTTGCTGCTTTATTGTATAACAAATTTATTAATTTAATCAAAAGATTTTTATCCTCAAAATAAAAGAAAAAAATATCAATGCAAATTGATTTAAATTTCACTTAAAATTAATATTTTTTAATATATACATTTTAATTCAGAAAAGTTCTATAATACCCAATTTAATACTATATTTTCACAGTATCCACTATATTTATGTCTCATCTGGTGTAGGTATATGTATGTTAACTCTCCCGAATTCCTATATACTTTTCGACTGTTTTATTTATATCTATAGTTTCAGTTATCTGTTATTCAAACAAATACTTAAGAAAAAAAAATATATAAAGCATTCATTATTTTCTTATATATATATATTAATAATACATAGGCAATGTGTGTATATATCTATTAACGCGTTTGTTATACAAATTTTCGATATATAAACACATATTTACATATATGAGTATTAAAGAAATTTAAAAACCCTATATTAATTGTTATTGTATTTAAAACTTGAAAAATAAAATAAATTCTTTTTCATATTTAATTTGTATAACGTCTCCCCTTTATTTTAAAACTATATTTTAAAAAAGAAAAAATATATATATCGTTCTAAACTAACTCTATTTAATCACCCTTTCTCTTTCTTTATGTCCTCACACTTCAGTGAAAATATATAATTTAAATTGATATAACTGTTTTAATAGGGCTTGACAATATTGTCTGTGTCCACTGATTACTCATCTTTATAGAAGTAGCTCTAGAGTAGAATAGTAGAGATTGTATTTCTTCTAATGGTATTGACGTTAATATAAGTTAAAGCATCATAATTAATTAGGTGTCAGTCTGTAGAATGTAAAATCCTTGGTTCAGTTTCAGTTTTGGAACTTCCAAAAATTGAATTTCTTAGGAATTCCTGAGCAGTAATCGTTTGATTATTATTATTATTTATAGGTTTACAAATAACACCATCTGATGGCTTACATTTCATACTATGTAGACTTTATTCCATGAAAAAATGTTAATAAAATAAAAAACAGATCAGAGATTACAACAAATCATGTTAATAGATTAGAAAAAAAGTTGTGTCATTACAAATTTATATATGAGTTATTTTCTGTATCTGAATAGTGTTTAATGACATTAGTATTCCATTTCTGAGTCACATTTTTTTAATATATTACAATTTAATATTAAAAAATAATGATCAACAAGATAATCATCTACTATTTAGTAAAAAATTTGTAGTCTTTTTTCCTTGTTTTATCCTTTAAATATCATTAAATAAATATTTTTTATAGTAACTAGTAATTGGATAATTTGTATTAATCAAGGGATAGCTATCTCAAAATGTTCAAGTTTCATTCAAATTACAGTTCTTGGCTATGGACATGGCAAATGAATATACCATATATATAGTAGAGATGTCTTTGTCAATACATCTTATATATGTGTGTGTGTGATTTATATGCATTATTTGCTCCATAAATGTTTTTGCTAAATATGGTATGTTTATAATTATGGTACGTATCTAAATTAGCAAAGTAGAAACTCGTTTAGGCTTTAAATAGGCTTTTAAATTATTTTAATTTTGAAATATCGCAGACTAAGCAATTCTTATAACAGCTGTTGTCATAAAATTGTTATTCTCCTTAATTAGGTTAAATCACTGTTGTATCTAAAGGCTTAGCGAGGATATCAGCTTTCTTATTGGGTTGGGCATTAACAGTCATTTAAAACCATAAAATGTAATTAAATTAATTAAAAATGTGTTCAGTTGGTTCACTTTTTATAGATTTTTAAAAAGTAAATGGTAAATATTGATGTATTTTTTCACATACTTTTTATAATTTTATAATTCACCTTTTTATAGTTTAATTTAGAAATGCAGTATTAGAAATAAAAAGTACATCATGAGGTAAAAATTTAATATTTTACACTTTTAACTGAAAATAATATTAATTATCGAAAGAAAAAATTAAAAATTTCATTACCGTGTAACTAATTAATTACGCTGCCCATTAATGTTATAATTATTAATGAAGTAAACAACATTAAAAAAAAGTTTGTAATTTTTTTAGATATAATAAATCATAAACAAGACTAATTCATAAAGGTGGTGCATATTAATTTGAAAAAACAGATGAAAACAAATTGTAATTTAATTTGTACATTATCAGACAATCAGGAAATGCACTTTTATTAATTTTTAGTCTTCAAATATTGAAATAATTATAATAAACAAGTTCTAAATATGTATTCATATCTTCATTTAATGTTTATAACCTACACTAAATAAACATACATAGGTGTATGTGATCTTGTACATAATTGTAACATATCTCCTGGAAACAGGTTAACTTCACAACAAATAACAAAAGACTGCAATGAATTTCAGCATTTCTCAATTGGTATAGTTTAAAAGAAAAGAAACACTATAGAAAATGTGCTATTTGGAATTAATATCTAAATAAAAGATAAGCTCAGCCATTGTAGAAGAGTGACACTTTCTCCATTAGTAGTAGTAGGACATCATCATTTTACAATTGCTTTTTTTTAATTTTATACACCATTCTTTTGATGAACATTGGTTAACTGTGGAGTGTTATTCTCTATATAAATTATCAATCTATTTGTTAATTAATACAAGGTAATTAATACAGATTCTGTAGAAATCCTTTTTGACCAGAAAAAGTTTCAAGTAAATCCAGCTGAATGTTCAATTCTAAAACTTGGCATAATTAGATTGATGAGTAACTCCAATGATGTGAGAATTCTTTGAACCAAAATAAACTATTAAAATGATTGCTAGATCAATGTGAGATAAAAGAAATTACCAGATATATATTGGAAAATATTGAATAATTTTTGTTGCTGCAAATGATTATTTGCTGATGAAATCAAAATAACTAAGCAATGGCCCAGCACACTAATTATTTATGCTGCTATAATATGCATTGCAATGACTTTTCCAGTAAGAAATCATCTCTTTACTAAAATGCAATTTCATAGATGAGAACATTGGAAAATCCAGCCCTAGCTTGAAGAGAAAAAAGCACATTCATCATTTTTTGAAAGAAGTGTGCTTGTTGTTGACTTCCTCCAAAATTATACTTGTCAATAAGCTCTGAACAAAAAAAAAAAACATACCAATGCTGATTCAAGTATTATTAAAGCTATTTTTTATTTGTTTGTCAACCAAAATAAGAGAGAAAAACTATCTTTTGTATTTATTAGCCTATTAAAATAAGGAAACTAATGATAAACAGGTTTAACCATTTATTATAGCCTGGATGATAAGTAAGATTGTTTTATATACACTTTACGTGTGACTAAAATTTTGTTAATTGCATATTTTCATGTTTATTTCTACAGGATATATATTAGTGCATCATATTATTTGTTATTTCATAGAATAAAATGTTGAATTTCACATTTTGGCCTATGTGTAATTTTCACATGTGCATTTCATCATTTAACTAAATTGTTAAACTAAGTAGTTAAGCAGTGCAAAATTGTGATTGACTTTCTTGTACCTCAAACCATTGCCTAGTGTTGATGAGATAATCGCTTAAGAGATGAAGATTTAAATTTTTTCCTGATGGGATTTTGATAAGTTTTGGTTAATGTTATCAGCTCAAAAAATGAAAATGTCCAGTGACCTCAGGTCTCTTAGTATATGATCTTATTTATTTTATGTTGCTATTCTTATGGCAAAGGCATATATAAGTGTGAATCACTGATTTAAGTTAGATATTACTGTTGCTTGTCTAGGATCACCTACAATAGGCCTAGAAAGTGGTAAAACCTTTCATAAGTTCTTCACAAATCTTTTATTAGGATTCAAAAGGACAGTCCTGTTACGCAACATATATAATTTTCTTTCTATCATTTTTTGGCATTATCCTGGTGTTACATTTTTCCAAATCCTGTTATTGTACAACATTTATTAAATCCATCTTTCTTATTGTTTTTATAATGCTTATTTTATTATAAAGTATAAATACATTTTACAATAAATATAATTTATAATAACTTATAAAGTTTAATAAGTTTAATGATAATAATTTTTAAAGTTTATACAGAAATGTTTAGATTAACAATAGTACATGTTAGTAAATAACACAATATTATATATTTCATAGGATGTCTATATTTTTTGCAGTTTTTATATACATGATAATATTAATTCATACAAAATAAATATTAAGAACATGCTGATTTGACTTCTTTAATGTATTATTATATAGATATAGTATAAATTTTGAGTATATTATTGTATGTTTCTGTTATGTTTAAGGTACATATATTATATAAACTGCAACAAAAAAGATATTATAGGCAATAGCGAAAACTTATTTAGCTTCATAGAGAATGCCAGTTAGTAGTAATTAATAATTATTTAGCAACATTAATGTATTTATTAGTGAATATTATTCCTGAATTGATTATACAATTTGATAATACATAGTATGCCAAATGATGTATGACAATAAAATTTAACTACTAAATTTTTTTCAGGTGTTATTTAATCAGATTGTAATTTAATTGAAAATTTATTGATAATTAAATTATTAATAATTAAATTGTTTTAGTCAGTGAAATACCTACTGAAATACCAGGAACTTAATTAGAACTTCTGATTCATAGTATAATATTTCTTGTTTTAATATCTGTGATGATCCTGATATAATTTATTGAGTTATTCTTGAAAATTATTTAAGAATTTTTCAATAATAAAATTATTAAAAACTCCTTTGATAATTATCTCATTATCATCAACATAGACAAGCATATTTATCTCTTTTTCTGGGTTTGGGTCAACTATTTTAAAAATAAGACCACTGACTTCTCTTAAGAGTGAATCATTATATATGAGAAAAAAACATAAGAAAGAGAAACTCCTTGGATAATCCCTTTTATAATCTCAAATGCTAATGAACACCTTATGAAATTGTTTGTTGTTGCTAATATTTTTATATAATATATTATTCCACATATAAGAGTTAGATTTTTAAAAATAATATTAGATAAATGTGTAGTTACATCATGAAGTTCCACATTGTCAAAAGCACTTTTGAAATTATTTTTTTACAACTAATATATTTTGTTATGTAAATATAATCTTGGTAAGAATATGCTTCCATAAATCTTTTGGATTTTGGTCATTAATTTGCCTATATGCCAGATTATAAGTTTCTACTCTATAAGTTAATTTTGAATTTTAATCAATCTCCTGAACAGTTTACTGATAGGAAATTGAAATTGGTTTACCCACACATACTGAAGAACTAAATATTAATTTTCTTTATTCTTTAGGCTTTATAAAATAATAATATTTTAAATAATTTATTATTAGGTTTTAGTATATTGCAAACCAATAGTAATATAAGTTTATACTGTTTAATAATAAGTAATAGTTGAAACAAAAATAATTATAATAAAAGTGTTCAATCCTAATTTTCACACACTGTATTTATACCCCATTTATTAAGAGATTTGATTAGATAAGTAGTCACACAAACAAACTAATTTATATATTACCTAAATTAAGTAGTTTTAAAATTGAAATTAAAAAAAAGAGTTATCTTTTAAATAAAAAATATAATGAAATAAATAATTCTTAATTTATTTTATAACTCTACTCAACCAAGCAAAATATTTTTAAATAATACAATTTATTAATTTTGTACCAATTTATTAAATTATAAGAAAATATTTAATTTAATGTGTCAATTTAGTCTTCATTTATTAGTTTACAATACCTTTAAGAACTAACTAAAATATATTATTTTATACTCATTTTATCATGTTCAAGTGTTCCCACTTTATTAACAGTTTTAGAAAGTAATTAAAACTTTCTTTGAATTCATGCAAGTATTACACACATATGGCCAGTCATATGATAAGCTTTTCCAGACATAAATGTTGCAATTTTTGAAACTTACTCTCTGAAATAAAAATAAATAATATTTAATCTAAAAAGATACATAATAGGAAATATTAAATATAATAATAAAATTTAAAATAGTAAATTTGATATTTTTGTATAACAATAAATAAAATTGAAATATTCGGTACACTATAAAATATTAAGAATTTTAATAAATAATTATTAACTAGTTTTAACTTATTTTAAGAATACATTTATTAATTTATTCAACTATATTTATAACTACATTGTAAACTACTGATTTTAAAATATTTATTTAGCAAGATATTAAACACCTTTTGAAGATGGCTAATATCATTTATTTTAATCATAAAATATTAAATTATTCTGCTTTTATATTATAATTTTAACAGTTAAAATGATTTCTAAATATTTGATGACTACTTATAGAATCATTTTAACAAATTTAAGTCCTTTTAAATTGTTATAATTACAATTATAACTACCTTAATTTAATTTTTTTTAAGAAATTGATTTTCTTCAGCATATCTAGCATTAAAAAAAGGGTACAATATATTTGAATAATCAAATTAATAAAAAAGATATGTTAATGATAAAGAATTTACATTAAAAAAACTAGAAATAAATTAATTGTGCATTATTAACATCCATTCACTGTTAAATGTGTGTTGGTAGCAGATTTGTAATTATAAGTATATAACTATTATATTACCCCAAAATACAGAAAAACTGCTCATTTTATAAACAAATTTATAAAAACATTAACTTATGGAGCCGAAACTTATATTCAGCTGTATTGATGATTTAATGACCAAAAGCCAAAAGATTTATGGAAGTATATTCTTACCAAGGTTATGTTAGAATTTACATATTTTTTTGTTATGGAATACTTCAAAATTATAGACAGTTATTCTTTAGGAGTATATTATATATAATTGTCATGTCCATATTGATAAAATTAATAACTTTTAAAATACCAACTCAAATCCAACAACATTTAAGTAGAAAATCTGAAATTTTCAGTTAAGTATATGTCTTTAAATCCAGCTATCTAACATAAGTAGCTATATGGAGCTGAGAAATCTTCAGCCATACTTCTTGTGTCATTTATCAATAAAGGTTGTTAGAAGTATTAGCATGCTCTTTATTTTAGCTTATAATAACAAGTTTATCAAATTAAGTCATGTGATGTATGACTTTATTTTATTTACTATTATAGTTTTGCTTTTTTAGTATTATGCAATGTTACATTGCTAAAGCTATTAATATATGGTATGGCTGAGCCCCATATAGCTATTAAAGTTAGATAGCTGGATTTAAAAAACATATATGTGTCTGAAAAATTCAGATTTTCTACTTAAAACTTAATTATCAGATAAGTGCTGGTGTTGAGTTGGTATTTTGTATCTAATATCTGAAATATCCTAACACCTCATTGAGGAAAGCCATTAGCTGGGCTGGGGGTAATTTCTAGGTAGATATTTTAAATGTTTTTTCTTGTGGCATTTATCAATAAATCTTGCTAGAGCTATTAACATGTTCTTTATTTTAGTTTATAATTGCAAGATTATTGAACTAGATCATGTGATGCAAGACTTTAATTTATTTAATATAATGTTTTGTTTAACATCAAACCTCCACTCTTTTACACTTTTAGCAAAATATATTTATTAATGTTTTGTTTAAGATAGTAAACAAAGATTTTCAGACTAAGAAAAAACATTGGTTACTTAAAAAAGCTTAGAAATTAATCATTTTCTACGAAAAACATTCACACCTTGGAAATCAAAACAAAGTGTCATAATCAATGATAATATAAACCACATCTTATTCTGAACATTTATGAAAAATATTTAGCAATATGTTAATGTTTTTAAACTCCAATCTTCTCTGACATTACATGTCAAAGTTTAAGGAAGCACTTTAATTACATGATTAACTTTTTAAAATATTACTAATTTTTAATTAAAACCTGAAATTGTATTAATTTTTATCTACCAAAATTATAACGCACTTTCAAAATTATGCCTCAAAAATGTCTTTGTTTTGTTTAAAAAAAATATGTAAGCACCAAAACCTTTGCCTCAAATACATATATTTGTCCTGTGTATATTTGTATGTGGCAGAGTACCAATTTCAGAATCTCAATGTCCATAGATTATGGTCCAATTTTGCTATTTATAGTTCTTGTTCTTCTTATGAACTTCTGATTAATAAACCATTTAATTATTTTTATAGAAATCATTTACACTAATGTCATTACAAGAATTTTGTTATAAACTTTCATTTTATCCTTTCTTTCAGTCTATTCCTTTTGTTTTTCAGTTTTTTAAGTAATATTTTGGAAAATGTTAAAAATATAATTGTTATTATTGACATCCAAATTGCATTTCATATACAAATTATAAAAAGTTTTTCAAGGATGTCTAATAAATTAAATTCTTTTTTTTAATTTATATTCATTTGTTTTTTTAAAAAATACTTATAATCATCCTGTATGTTTTTCACCATTTATTGTGTCAAAATAGATATATTTTTGCTTTGTTTGTGTTAGAAATATTATATCAAGAGTTGTGTTAATATTGATTTTAATTATGTAACCTTTCACAGCTATTTCTTCTTTGATCTCAATTGACAAATCTTATGTATAGTAAAATACCACTAGTCATTGGATTTTCTTTCATTTTCAATGTAGCAAAAAAATTTTAAAATATTATTTATATAGATCTTTCACTAAATCCAAATAACAATAGTATTTTCTTAGAAGTTTTCATTAATTTAACACTCATTAAACTAAAGCCTAGATTAATGCTTAAAATACACTCTTAATTTTATGCCCTCTGATGTACAGTATCGTACTATATTTTACAGAAATAAGTAAATCAGTCCATAATGGTTGTAAAACTGCAGAGCATCAGTGTCATACATTACAATCTAATGATTCCTATTTAATATCAATGACTTTTATCCATTTGAAAAAAAATTAATTTGCTAAACCTTTTAAAGAATTATATGGGAATGTAATCTTAATTTTGATATTATGATTATTTTATTATATTTAAAATAACAGATGACATTTTCTGATACTACACATCTATTCAAAAAATAATATCTATTATAACTTAATACCTATAATCCATGTGTGATTTAGTCTTGGGGTGGGGGTGGGGTGAGAGTGATTAAGTGCATTTTTAGATACACTCTTTTATAATCTCAAGCATTAAATTCAGATACAAGATATTTCTGATCATCTCATTTTTAATTCACTATCATGACCCTCTGACAAAATTTACATTTTTTAGAGATAAGTGATTTTTATTTCTTTGTATAATGAATAAATATATTTTTTCCAGTGGTTAATATTAGGTAATACACTATATTAATACCGCTACACTTGTTCATTAAATAAACAAAATACACTCAATCCAATGCACAAGATAAATATTTTATGTAATTCATTTATATAGGTCTTTCTTCTTATTCAATTCCTTTATAATCTTATTTGCAGAAAAATAATAGTATTTAAACATAAGATTACAATTTAAAAACTAATATATCTTTTTAAATATAAATATACACTTTAATATATTTATCAATTGTATGAGTAATGATATCAAGTCATATTCCTCTACTATTACTTACTAGAATTAACATCAACTATGTTTAAAAATTTAGCATTAACAATTTTATCTGCTATAATTTAAATTTCTATTTGCATAAACTAATATGATCTATGAATTCATATCTAATCTTTCAATAATGTTTGTCGAAAAAATTCAAATACTCTCTTTTTTCATTTTTACAATATATGGGTGTAGTATCATATTGAAAGTAATTTGTTTCCTATCATAATTTTAAAAAAATCCTGGATTTACCTTATTTTAATGGACAACCTATTGAGATTTAATAATTTCATAAAGTAATTTGCATAAATATTGTTTCTTGGATTTTAATGTTATCATTTTATATATGCACATTCTTTTTTTATTATACTTTGGTCAATTTTACTTTATATAAGTAAACTTATTTTTATTGTACAAATAAGTGATTGATATTGTTGGATCTAAATTATTTTTAACACATTATTTTAAAAGTAAAATTTTTTATTAGTCATCTAGTAATTAGTAATTTTTTATATTTTTTTTATAAATTGTCACGTCTCTTAATCATTGCGGAATTAATAAGTACCAATTAAAAGAAATATTAAATGTCAAATTTGAGAAAGTTTCTGTACAGCTTTATTAGTGTGCGAGAGTTTTTAAAACAAACTTTTCTTCACAAATAATTATTTTCCTGAGGGCATCTTAATAAAGTATAAATTCAACTTTGTTATTCCTAACAATATTCTGTAATAACAGTTTCTTGACTTTGATGGTTTAACTACGACTTGTTTACCATCATGCCTTAAGGTGCCTTCCTTTTATTTAAAAGTTCAAAACAAATATATTAATATTTCAAAAACTATATAATATTAGAATATCGTGATTGATAAATCACCTATAAAGTAATTATATATTAAACTTTGTTTAAATTTTTAAATTACTAATTTATCTCTTTCATGAAAAAAATTAATATATAGACGGGATATTCATTCAATCAACGTCATGATTAGATTTTGGCAGTATGCTAATGCTTCAAAATTTGTAATTTCCATAGGCTTCACTATTAATTATCTTTGCTCTTTGGTCATTTAAAACAGAATTCATTAGACATATCTGCTATATATAAATTGATGTCATTAAAGCATTTAAATACTCTAATGTTTAATCCTGATAATTCATATATTAAACTTGATGAATCTGAGTTTACATTTTATAAATGTAAAAGTCTATGTTAAAAGAAAGCTGCTGCTATGCAATCACTTAATAAAAATTAAATAGTGCAAAAATTAGCAAGTGTTTGATTTACATTAGTTTATCAAAAAAAAAAATGTTTTTTTTAGTAGTAAACATTATTGTTTTTTTTTTCTATCATTGCATTTAGTTTTAAAGTTTATTGTACGTAATTAAATTTTATTGTATTAGAATATATATATATATATTGTTATTATAATAGTTTTTAATTAATGGACATTTTATTTGTATTGCACACACCCACCCAAGCACACAGATACACATTAATATCTGTATATCTAATAAAATTCCGTTAATTTAAAACTATTTTAATATTGTTATATATATGTTTTTTACTTTTTAATAAATAAATAACTACTTATTATTATCACCATAATCTCAAGACAGACCTATACAATTCTCAATATTTTTAAACTGATTTTAAATTATTTGTTGTTGTTGTTGTTGTTTTTTTGAATTCATACATAAACACTCTTCGTCTTAAAATTGTTTGTACTTTTTTTTCTCTCAAAATCATCTCAAATTTTTCATAATTTTTTAATTGTAAACAAATCCATTTATTTATTTAATCTTTTTGATTTTTTCCTCACTTTTTCCATCATTCTACTAGGACTAGCTTTATTTAAAACTTTCATCCACTACAAAGGCATCTGCAAAAAAAAAATAAACATATCTTTTCTGATATTTATTTCAAATATGCAGGGTCTGTTACAAAAAAACGACATTCTCCATGAATAAAAAAGTATGGATTGAGAATAATGATACTATGTGATATTTTAATTTAAAAAATGAAACAATTATATTTGGGTTATAATGATATAACTTCCATCTTATAAATAATTTGTAATTGTCATTAATGTGTTTATTTTAAGTGAATGATATCATAGATAGGGGTACAAAAAATTTGACACATGTAGATCAAATTGCAATAATTTTAACGTCATTTTTCTTAATAATTTTTCTATTTATGCTTTTGTAACTTCTATTAAAATATTTCATTCCAAAATAAAAAAATTTAAATCAAACCCCTATCTAATCCTAATAAAAATCATCCTTCTCTTTCAGCGAATAACATTTATTTTAAAAAAATATACATTTGAAAATTTTAACAGATTGAAAAAAAATATGTATTAATTATCAATATTTTTCGAATACTTTAATAAACATATGATTAAATAACTTTTTAATATAAATATTTTAATCATTGTCATAAAATTAACTGTTTTTACTTTTAATTTTTATTACTATTTTCTTTTAAATCATTTTAAATTATATCGCCACTTTTTGTTGGTAATAAAATATCTAATTTTTTTTTTTTTTTTGCTGATTGAAAATCATTCAAATTCAAAAAACTTCCACAGAGTATCAATTTAGCAGCATGCATGTTTGCAAAGCCATTTATATATATATAAATATCAATTTAATTTCAATAACTTTTTTTTCAGCTATTCTTTTTTTTATACTATTATTTTGATTTGTAATATATAATTATAATTTTATTTATCTATTATCTATGTTTACATTATTATCATTTTTAGTAAATATCCATTACTATTTTTTTTATTAAAAGATTTTTATTTTTATTATATATATATATATATATATATATATATATATATAATAAATATAATATATATATATATATATATATATATATATTATAAATACCACCATTTTTTACAATCTATCATAAATGAATTTGAGGGTTCTAATTCTAAAAAGAAAAAAAAAGATGAGTTTAATGAGGTACTATACAAACCAGTAGGTGGTTTGACATTTAATATATTGTATTATTGCCTCCTAAATTATCAAGAGAAAATTTTTGTTCTAAAAATATTTAATCCATTGCCTTTTTGAATCTCTCAATTGCATTCTATTAGCCAGATTCTTCCAATAAAAAGTAATCTCTGTTGCATTTCTTCATATTTTAAAAAGTCTTTATAATGTAAACTGAAATATCTTTCCCATAAAATAACATTCAAGTGTTTCCCATATATCAAAAGTGATCACCACGATAATGTATTTAACATCATCATATCCAGAAAATTGAAAAACATATTGCTTAATCATGTGATTTAGCTATTATATTTTTATAATCTTAAAATTTTCCAATGATGATTCTTTTTTCTGTAAACTTAAAAATAATCTTACTTGTAACTATAATGCACTTTTTTAAAAAGTATTTATTTCAACAACATAACTGTAATGTTTTGTACATGTTATGCATTCTGCATTTATATAATATTAAAATATTTTTGAAATCTGAAATCAAAATACAGTATAATACTTATCATTCTTTTGAATGTGTTAGTTTCATTCAAATTACTTAAAATATCTGTTGTAATCCCACCATGTATTGTGCAAAATGTCATTAATAATAATAACAGACTACTAAAGTCTTATATACTTGAGCTTTGTTTCTTGCAATTTTTGGCACACCTTATTTTAAGCCATATACCTTAAAATTTCCAAGAAGAAAAAAACATGTATCTTTCAGTGTTATTGATTCTATAAACCTATTAAACAATGACTAAGAACTTTCTTTCTCTGAACTTTTTAAATTTAAAAGAAACTTATAAGAGCTGTTAAAACAGAGGCAGTATTATTGCACAAACAAACTTTTAATATGCTTAGTTTCTTTATTCATCTATGATTTTGTTTAAAAAAGATATCATGTTACACCTCAAGGCATATCCAATACTAGAAGTTTTTTTTTATCAGTGATTTATCTTTCAAAAATTATTTTGAAAGTAGATACTATGATTAAGTCTTAAAACTTGATCTTCCCTATATGGTAGTTTATCACTGCTTTCCATATTAAACACATATTTTCCAATATCTTACAATTAAAGCTATATCATGGAATAACTAAAAATGCATTATAAAAATATTAGTGATTGAAGGATTAATATTTCATACAAGAAAAATATAAAATATCTTGAGATTTTAGAGATATCTAGTGATGATCATTATGGTTTTACAATATTTTTTTCCTTATAACAATTTATTTTTGTGACTATTTTTTTTTCTAATGTCAATAATAAAAAGAAAATTTTTATATTGTGTTTTTACAGCTAAAACATTGTATGTAACTTTTCTAATAATCTTTGTAGTAATTTAAAGTAAATAATAAATACTTTTTTTTTGCCTTTCACTAACTATTCTGCATTGATTACTAGAGCAAGGAGTTCTGAAAAAGACTGTTGAACAGTCAGATATTCCTAGAAACATTGAATAATAAAGTATTATATATGAATTGTTTAATGAACTTAGATTAGTGTGTTATTATTTAGTTAGATTAATCTTTTCAACTCTAAGAATTTCAGAAACAAAAAAAATATTTAAGATAATACAAACATCTGATCAGTATTCTGCAATATTATTTTACATGCAAAAAGCTTAATGATATTAGAATCTTAGATATTTATTACCTTTATTATTTTTATCTATGTTACCTAAACTTTATGTTTTTATAAACATTATATAATTATAATTCAGTAGAATTTTATAAAATATTGTCTGTAAAATATAATTTAAAGAATCTTTAATGCGCCACTTGAACAAGGTATTTAAATAAACTGTGATGCTTATTTCCAAATGAACATATAATTGTTTAACTGAAACACAGGCTTGTTATATACATGTGTCTATATGTGTAATATAAAGTATATGAGCACAGACTTTTAGATGACCGATCCCTCTCCACTCTATCTAATAACACCGATACACTCAAACACATATATGCTGAAAAGATAAATAATCATCCCTCTCCACTCTATCTAATAACACTGATACACTCAAGCACATATATGCTGAAAAGATAAATAATCATATTGGTGATTATTTATCTTTTCAGCATATATGTGCTTGAGTGTATCGGTGTTATTAGATAGAGTGGAGAGTGATGGGTCATCTGAAAGTCTGTGCTCATATACCCTATATTATATAATTGTTTATATCTTTTGTTTAAAAAATTATTTTTGGGGGTTAAATAATTTAAATGTTGCAAAACTTGTATTAATCATATAATAAAGAAAAGAAAAGTAGGTATTAAAAGTTATCCGATGTGTTTATATGCATATGTAATCTACTAAATATGATAATGCACCTAAAATATTAATAATAAGTATCATAAGTAAAAGTTGTTTTTTTTTCAATTGTGCCATACTTATAATAAATTTCAACCTCTATCAACTGCTGTTTAGATAGATTTTGGAAATATCTTTATTCCAATAAAAACACATCCCATTAATTATGCTGCAGTATAAAATAGGCAACCCAAATAAATTTCTTTATAACTAATGCAGTCTTATACAATTTACCATTTAAATATTAAAATTGTTATTTTACATTATTTTAATTTATATTATATTTAAACAAATAGCATATCATTAAATGAATAATATTTTGGTAGTATATTTTGTTACTACACCCTTTTCATATAAGTTAGGAGTGAGTTTCAATTCATTTTAAATGCTTTGTGGATGGTTGTAATCATAAACATATAACCAAAGACATGTGAAAAAGATATATGATCTCCAAAATGCAGATGAGTGCTGCTTCAGCAAAAAATCTGTATCTTGTGAATCATACATATTTTTCACACGTCTTTCACCATAAGTTTATGACTACATTTCTCCACAAGATGTTAAAAGTAGATAGAAAACAATCTTTATCTTGCATGACAATGATATAGTAAAAATTACATTACTGAATTATTATTCATTAAGTTGATAATCTGATGTTTAATGAGAATAATTATAAAACTTATTTAATGATATTACTCAAATAAATATGAAATTATTCTAAGAGAAGTCAATCTATGATAATGCACTATTTCTTAAATGTCATAATTTTTTACATACTTGTCCTTTGGTAAGTATTTAAAAAACTTAAGTGAATCACTTAAGTTATTTATCAAATAAATATGTTAATAGAAATTTATTAACAAAATTTTTATTTTTGAATTTTGATGATATCATAGTTTTTAGTAATATTTAAGATTTGTTTCAAATTAAGCATTATAAAAGTCAGTAAGTGTAATGTTTATTATAAATATTTTTAGAAAAATTTTAAAAAAATATGAACTTATTTATTAATTCTTAATTTTAAAAAAAATAAATATATATATATTGGTCTTTTATATTAAATTTATATTTTTAATACTATATAAATTACAATCAATTTTTATCTGTTAAATATAAATTACATTAATTTCTGCATAAAAAAAGTTGTTACTTTTGTAATATTGACTGGAGTACGTATTTTAGTTTTTAGAGTAGTTAGTGAGTTTGTATTTTACTAAATGGGATATGTTTTGTTGATTCATAAATCATTCTTTTATGGCTTCATAACTGCAATTAGTATTCAAAATAATTAGTAATAGGTTATTCTTACTAATTACTAATTGAATTTTGAAAAACATAGTTTTTAATAAAATAGAGTTACAAATGAATGTCACCATTGTTCAGTACTAGAAAAAAATTGATGGCATTTATTCAATATTTACTTTGCTGCTAAAAAATTATTGTATTGCATATTATTAAAATAAATATTTTAATTACATTTTAATCATAAATATGTAAAATTTTAATATATATCCACATACACATATATAAGACAAGTAAAATCTTCATTAATTAAAAACTATTGTAATAATAATAAATAATTAAATACACCTGAGTCTTGTTTTATGTGGTAGATAGGTTTCTCAGAAAATGCGCACAAAAGAAATCGCACAAAAATAGACTTATCTTGAAAAATGGGCAATAGGTTACTGTAATTTTCAAAAATTGCATAAAAGCAAAGGAATAACGTAAGATTTGCACAAAAAAATATAAGGAAATAAAATATGACTAATAAAAAATTTCAAATTTGAAAAAATTGATACAAGACAAACTTTTTTTACTTATTTACTAAGTACAGTATTTAATTTTATTCAAAAAAATATATTTTTATATGTAATTTACAGTATTTTTCATTTTTTTATATGTGTACAGTATTGATGATAAGTAAGTTCGTTTGTAAACTAGTAAGACATCAGATTTGTCATGATGTAATGTGATGCAATATACTGTAGCTTCTTCTTAAATGAAGTCAAGAATCTCTCAGCAATTATGCCAGAGAAACATGTTAGCTACTTCACAAAAGAAAGTACAAGTAGCACCAACTTCATTTTTTTAATTGCTCTTATCATGGAGTCACTCAAACTAAATATTTTCCAATTGCTGTTAATCTTTCCAATTTCACAAAGTGATCTAAAATTAAAATTTTTGTTTCCAAAAAAATTCATTTTCTTGGGTGTTTTTTTTTCTTCTCTGTTAGAGTAAACTAAAAGTTTTAAAATAAAATTAAGAACTTAGACTTACTATAATAAAAAGACACTGACTCACCACTCTTGGACAAAATTTAATTAAAACTAACAATTAAAAATTAAATTCCTATTTTTGTCTTTAATTTTTTAATTTTCAATTCCATTTAAAAATCATATTTCATTGTTTCATGTCACAATAATTTCAGATCACATTACATAATTTTTAAATTGTTAATTATAATTAAAAATCAGATTTTAATTGTCAAATTTAATTGTGCCCACTGCTATAACTCACATTTTAAGAATAAACTTGCAGACACTAAATGATTAATTGATTATGTACTCTTGTTTAAAAAAGCAAAAATAGAATGATTTAAAATGCAAAAACAACATACATAATAAAGGCATCTATAACATTTGAACAGATTTATATTATAATCTTGTAAAATTTAATGTGTGTATATAAAATAAAGAAATCCTGATTTAAAGTGAATTATGAACTTCTTTTATTGCATAAAATCTATTACAGTACTATTATAACACACTGAAAATATTGAAATTATTAGAGAGAAGTCAAACTCTGATAATGTGCTATTACTTTAAATATGACATGTGAGTGTATGAAATGTATAATATTTAAAGTAATAGCGCATTATCAGAGCTTGACTTCTGATGTAATAATTTTTATTGCATAAAAGAAAACTGCATACAAAGATATTAAGAAGAAACATGAACCACGTAACTTCAAAATCGCATTAAATAAATCCGCATAAAATGGGACCCGGATGTGTAATGGTAATCAACTAATATATATAGTCTTTCATCCACAGAAGTATTTTTGGTTAATTCCTTAACCCTACTCAACTGCCATTAAATTTGCAGTTGAGTAGTATTAAGAAATTAACTAAAAGTACTTCTGTATATTGAAAGACTATATAATAGTTAATTATCGTATATATATATTGTTTTTATCATTATATATTGAGACCATTTGGGTGTCAGCACATACAACTTAATAATGTGTGTGCATATATATATATATATATATAAATATTTGAAAATACAGTACTTAAAAGTTTAAAAAAAATATATGTATAAACTTTTAAGTACTGTATTTTCTAATATTTATGTATAAATTTACGTATATTATTTTGAAAAAATACAGACATCGATTTGTAATATATATATATATAATAAATAAAATATCCGTTAATTAAAAAACAATATTGTAATTATAATTGAAATAATATTTTTAACGGTTTATAAACAATTACAAACAATCTTAAAATCCGCAGAAGTACTTTCGGTTACTTTCTAACCTGCAGTTGAGGCAGGTTAGAAAGTAACCGAAAGTACTTCTGCGGATTTTAAGATTGTTTGTAATTGTTATAAACCGTTAAAAATATTATTTCAATTATAATTACAATATATATATATATATGTAATTGATGATAGGAAAAGTAGAAATAAATTCAGACAAAAATTTTTATAGGTATTTTCTATATTTCACTGGATTAAATAATTTTGAATTTAACAATTTTTTTTATTATAAATTAAATGTTTAAAAAGTTCTAATTAATATTTTATTAATTCTGATTTTGAAATTAAAACAAACATGACTTTAATTTCACTGTTTATTTTTATTCGCAATTGTGTGGGTTTTTTTTTTTTTTTTTTTTTGTAATTAATGCTTGTATAACATATTTTGATAAAATTTCACAAAGATATTTGTCAAATACGTTATAGTTAATTGAAAAGAATCATTAACTTTTGTCAATCAAGAGAGAAAAACTTATTTTTAATTACTGTATTTTCCTCCACCACCCTGATTATAAAAGAGTTTAAAAAAGATTAGGATTTCTTAAGAGTTCTTAGAAATTTACAGATTAGGACAGAACAATCATGAATTATAACTAAAGGCAAGACAGTGGTCCCAACTGCTGCTACCATTTTACTATGATGGTGTTTGGATTTACATGGAAGCTACACTCAGCTTTTCTGTGATCTCCATAGCCTACAATGCACTAGGTGGTTTGTATAATGTCTATCCAATCCTAGACTAAATCATGTTGATTGAATGTCAGAAGTTACTGGATTATACCTTTTCCAAAACTGACAATAAGCCAGTCTAGTGTTTTAAAAAAGACCAGTTTACCAAAAGAGTCCATCAACTTGTTGACAAATTAGTTTATATCTATTCTGATTTATATATATGCAGAGAAACAGATTAACATACTGCATAGTAATCATGCTCAATTATATGCAATAAATTCCTTTTCTTAGATAGTATATTCACTGCAGCACTGAACTCATGCTCAAACAAATATGTTGATGGGAAATGCAATTAAAAATTTCTGCACTATTTCTCATAAACCAAGGTACAGTGTCAGTATTGATTTCTGAAGCCAGATCTTTTGGTATTTACTTTTGAATATTTGATGATCTTGCTGTGTTTACATATGAGGAATGATCTAGAACTGTATCTGGTATATTTGTGTTTATAATATCATTGAATTGGTCCTTGAAATAGCATGGAGATTATCCAAGTGTTTGGCAGTATGTAAGAAAATATCTCTTTTTGAGAGATACTGCTGATAACTTTTAAATGTGGCTATATTCCACTCAGCCTAAATTTCACTTGAACAGAAGAAGTTTCTTCACAAAAGCAGGAATAATGTTTTTTTATTTTATTTTAATTAAATTCAATTCATCACCTTGTAACTGCAGGTAGACCTTATTAAATATTTTATAGAGATATGTCAAATAAGCAGTGTCATTTTTGAATGTGTCAGGTTGGCCAACAATCCATCATTTTTGTTTTCTAGGAACTCTAGTACTGAATCAAACAAAAATTGTAAAATTATTTCAAACACATACCTTTTGAAATCCAACAAACTTCTGTGTAAAGCAGCATATAATTGAAATCTTCATCATTTTACTACAAAGTTGGCTAAACAATGTGTCATTAAATGACTTGTTTTTAGTCTTGTTGACTGCTCTAATAACATAATTGGTGCAATGTATGCAGGCATTCACTTAAATTAATCACAGCCAAATGTTAATGATGAAGAACACAATGCATAGTGAGTACATTGCATACTGTTTGTGTCAAATGTGCTATGAAATTCTTGTGGTGCCTTGTCATTTTTGAAGCAACAACAGTAGCAGCAGACAAAATACTATAAATAGGAATGTCTTTTTTTTTAAAAAAAAAAAAAAAAAAACATTCATGGTATTAAAAATAGATTTTTTTTTGGAACCACATCCAATTCTTGACAAAATTTTTCTTCTTTTATAAATTGTGTGTATGATAAGAGTAGTGCTTTTATATTTTGGAGAATAGTTTCTGTGAATTGAATGGAAAATTGGCATGCCAATATATAACTGCACAATGATTTTTCAATGTCTTCAGCCATTCCATTGATTCTTCTTTTCACTGAATTATTATTTAAAAGAATTTTCCTGATATATGATGGTGGCTTATGAAGCAGAGTGTTTATTACTTCTCTTACTGTCAGCAGGATTAATTCCTCACCAATTGTGTGTTCTTTTTTCATTTTTGTGATTAATGAGAAAATATTATAAAAAGCTTGTAACTCATCATTATCATCTTGTTTAGTGAATGATGCAATGAGCTTTGATATAGTTGGACATTTAAAATATTTTTTTAGTATCACATGATCGCATTTCCTATACTAGCACATTAATTGTTGATAAACAGAGCAAAACTCTCCATACAGTATTTCCACCTGTGCTAAACAGAGTAATCAATGGATTCCAGAAGGCTTGTGCATAAAATCCCTATCTAATGCCTACTCATCCAATATTCCCAGACTAGTTTCTGGCTTGTGGCCTTCGTCAGTGAGGAGCTTTGGATCTGAGAGGACTGCATCTAGATCTTATGATCTAATGCAACCTCTAGCAACCACCTTTTATCTTTACTTAACTACAAAACTATGAGAATGAAATTGAAAACACAAAAAATATTTTCAATCTAAGCTCAATAGCTTATATAGTAATATGGGTCTGAACTCAGTTCAGCACCCATACATTTTGGTGCCTTTGGCTCTTTTACAACTATAGCCACCACTATCCTATTAGGCAGGATTGGTGTTAAACCATTAAGCATCACATGATCACATTTCCTATACTAGCACATTAATTGTTGATAAACAGAGCAAAACTCTCCATACAGTATTGCCACCTGTGCTAGACAGGTGGCAATACTGTATGGAGAGTTTTGCTCTGTTTATTTTTTTAGTACTTGAAAATAAGAGAAATCTTTATCATTTTTGTCAGTGTGCATCTTAGTCAATTGCTCTTGTGGCCTACAAGATTTCATTGCTTCATTTAAAAAATACTTTTTGGCAAATCAAGCACATAGGTAATAATTGTTTTGTAGGAGATTGAATAAAACCCTATTTCAAATACTGAATAGGGTACTGATGACATTTCTATTTAGATTTAGACACAATGAAGTAATAAAATTTACAACTATATTCACAAAATAAAAGGTTTAATTTGCACTTTATATGATTCCATTTATCTATCACAATTTCAACTGATGAATGTTGGCAAAGCACACAAAAATAATAAAACTTATTCATAAACCACTAGTATTTATAGATTTGAAATTTAGCCCAAATTAATTTTGAAGCATTGACTTGTTTGCAATACCATCATATTAATGCTGTGAATAAGTCAGTGGAAGCACTCATATTCCTGTCAAACATATTGAATTGCATGAATTATCTACATAATATTTGTCTGACATACTACTAGATAAGACTCATCTTCTGCATGGATAAACTAAAGCCTGTATGACATAATCAATTTTTGCAATAGCAAAAAATGAATAATTTTTTAAGTACTTCAAAAATTGAAGTTAAAATATTCTGTATGACACTTTCAATTTTTTATCTTGCATTCAAGTGCACTTTGTTTGTCCAACCATGACATTGTCCAAATAATTATAAATAATAATTAATAAATAAAATAATTAAACCAGTTATAAACACCCAACCTACAACATATACATTCAGATAACAGTATAATAAGTTTCAATTAATATTTGCTTTGTCTTTTCACTCTAGTTAGCAATATAAGTTGGTACTAACTAGGCTAACTCAAATTTACAATTTTATTTTTTTCTTGCCATTATTATTTTTACTCATAAATTATATAAAATTGGGCTTATTTTTATACAAATCAATTAATGAATATATTTGGTATTGTAGACATTATTTATTATATACACATATGACATAGAAAATTGACATATCTATCAGAGATGGTCAATTTTCAAATGATTAAATAATTGAAATAAAAAAATAATGAAAAAATTGAAATACAGAATTTAAATTTTAAATGATTATCCAATCACAAAATCATGAAAATAATTAATTCTTAAAAATATATTATTACTTTCTTTTATAAGGAGCCACCAATTTCTAGACCACCTGGATGCTCCCACATGCTTTTGAATCTATTATCCCCCTCCTTCTGTGCACTGGAGAGCAATACTTCTCTCTTTGGGAACCATTAATTGAAATAAATATGAAATAAAATGGGTCAAGTTCCATGTATTAAATTCATCTCTATATCTATTTTTTTTGCAAATAGGTAATGAGTTAAAATATTAAAAGCAAGCATGTTCAAGAAGTGATAATGGAAGTTAATACTTTTTAAAAAATTGCAAAGTTAAATTATTGATGATAAAAATAGGATGAAAAAGTTAAAGATAAAATTGCAATGAAAGAACATAATTTTAATTACGTATAAGAAAAACATTTTTTTTAAATTTGTTTGGAGTATAGATTTATATAAAAGTAAAACATTGACTATTGTTAAAAGAAATGAAAAAATGCTGAGTAAGATTACAGATTAAGTATTGTAAAAATTTAAATTGAAAAAATACATAACCGTATACTGACCAGTAGAGCAAAAGTAGGCATTGCTTAATTGGATTCATGGATTATTTGGACTTTGAAAAATCAAAAAACCTGAGATGAAGTTATCTTGGATAAATAAATAGAATTGTTGACCATTTCTGGTAATTTGGTACTCAAATATGATTTAACTTGCCAAATAGATAACTATATTATATACAAATGAAATCAATAATCTATTCTTTTTTAATTTGTTAAATAGCTAGTGTATTATGTTAAATATATGGTTTATCCAGTGTACTTTTTTAATTATTTAAAAAACCATTTAAATCTGCATTAATCAATAATTTAACTATTTCTATTTTTTTCTAATTAAAACATCTGGTTTTTCTTACACTTGAAATAGTTTTCGCTCATGTGAAGTAAATTGTATTATTCATGTCTATATTAATAATTTTAACTTTTCATATTTGTTTTAATTATGTGTATTAACGAAACATTAAAATATTTTTTTAGCAAAGTGTTGAATGATTTTTTTTTTTAAAAAAATCTATTTGTTTTAATCTTATAAGCAACAACATATAGTATATTTCTGATATAAAGATATAATTTCTAAAGTGAAGCTAAATAATTAAAAAATATTAACAAAATATTCACAATTTAAGATTCAGTAATTATTAAATTCTAAGAAGTTTTAACTTTTACTTTTTATGAATTGTTATTACTTTTTATTGATAATGTATTATTTAACAAATAAGAAAATAAGTATTGATATTTATTCAGAAAGCATATAGGCGGCATAGCTTTGGTAGTCAGTGATATTTAAACTATAGAACAATGAATGGCTTGAGTGTAATTGTTTCATTTTATTAACTAAACTGAGATTTCTTTTTACATTTGTTAATAAGAAATTGATTCAGAAATTCTTTGTTTTTAAGTCTGAATTGAATGGTACATATAAAAATGATGTGCTTAGTTCAGTTTACCTGAGTAAACGAATTTAAATTGATCTTGATGTTGATGTGAAATTAATTTATAAAATGAAAAACCAAAACTGTTTAATGTAAATAACCAACAAATTTTTACAAGTACATTTCCAAAATTTAATTCTAATGAGACAGTAATCAAACTTTCACACGTGTGCCATAATATTATATTCAATTATCAATATTAAATATGAGTAAACTCTTGAACCAAGTCACAAGATAAAGACTTCTAGAAAGATAAGAATGGCCATCTTATCTCTGTACTTAAATAATTGCATTTAGGTATGAAGATAAGATGGCTATTATTATCTTTTTAAAGTTTTATCTTGTGACTTGGATCGAGAGTTTATTCATATTTAACATTGCTAATTGAATATTATAGCATAACACATGTATGGTGGTTTGATTACATGTTTTTAACATGGTTTAAGTAAAATGAAAATACATGGGAAATGTACGCAAACAGTTTTAAAACTAAAATTACAATTGTAATAGAATTATTGTCCCACTATAGTAAGATTTATAAAATGCTAAAGAAAGCAATTACTTTTGTAAGAGTTACAATATCATGTAGACATAACACATCATAAAAATGAAATAAGAAAGATAAGTAATAAGTTATCTTTTGTATGTAAATGAAGTACTTTTAGACAGAAATCCCTTGGTAATATATTAAAAATGTGTGATTCTCATTTGTATAAGCAGTGCTTATATTGAAAATCTGCTTAAAAAAGAATTATCTAATGTAAAATGTAGAAGAATAACCAATAAAAAGATTAACTATAATAGAAAAAGATCATTTATTTGAAGCTACACTATGAAATTAATAAAATGACAGAAATGTTGTATTTATGTTAAAATTAATTAGGAATAATAAGTTTCCTCATTATTTTGTATTAGAGTTATAAAAGTTTATAATGATCTTTAAAATAAAGCTGCTAGAACAAAATGTGATAAAATGATTGGAAATAATGGCAAAATACGATTAATTGTGGTCAAATGTGTTTTTTTTTTTTGTTTGTTTTTTTAAATAGTCATAACCTCTAATTTAAACAAACATTATTATTGTTAGAATAATTTTAATTCTATTGGTAATGTGTAATTTAGAATTACTTTTTGACATTTAAATTATTATATATATTATAAATTTATTTAACGACTAAGGCAATAAACCTAAAGCATGTGCGGTTGAAAATGTGAAGGTAGGGACCTTTACAGATCTTAACCACAAGCTTATACATTCTGCCAATGCATAAGTTTGTGGTTAAGACCTGTAGAGGTCCCTACCTTCGCATTTTCAACCGCACATGCCTTAGGTTTATTGCCTTAATAAATATATAAATATATATGGTTTTTAATCACAGAAACGAATTCATAAAAAATTCTAAAATAGCAGAAATAAAAATATCATTTGAATTTTAGGATGTGATTTTGCAAAGGATATATATATATATATATATATATATATCCTTTGCAAAGGATATATATATATATATATATATATATATATACATACATCTCCACAGATGGGCATAAAGTAAATGGAAAGAATTACTGTTTCTAAAACAAAATAGCACTATTGTAGATTTTTTTTTTGTTTTTTAATTAAATATCAACTGTATCAACATTACATATGTTTTATAAAACAGTATTCTAATGTGTGTAATTATTTTCCTGATCACAATGTGAAATTTTAAATATGGATCACTTGTTGATTTAATTTTTAATATATGTGTGAATTGAGTAAAATGACTAAATAAAATTTTCAGAATATTGAAATATATGTTAATATAGAGAGTGTACCAATAGCTCAAACAAACTCTTAATTGATAAGTGCATCTTTATCTAGAACATTCTCATCGGCTGAAAAAAATGTTTTGAGCTTTTGGCTCACCTCACTGAGGAGCTAGAATATTCAAACACTAGATCCAAAATATCAACTCAAATCCCAGAACTTATTTAATACATAACATTTAAGTAGAAACTGGAAATTTTCAGACATAAAAATGTCTTTAACTCCTGTTATCTACCTTGAATAGCTATATGAGACTGAGCTAAATTCAAGTGTACCATATATTAATAGTCTTAGCATCAGCAAAACCTTAAAGGCAAAATTTTAATAATCAATAAAGCAAGTCACATATAGCATGACATTGCTTTTATGACCTTGTATTTGCTAATATGTAATATAGAGAGCATACCAATAGTTCAGATAAGCTCTTAATTGATAAGTGTGAGAAGAGAAAAATATTTAAAATCTCTATCTAGAACATGTCCATCCCCAGATCAATTGGTTTCAAGCTTTTTGGCTCACCTCAGTGAGGAGCTAGAATTAAGACACTAGATCTAAAATATCAACTCAAACCCCAGCACTTATTTAATACATAACATTTAAGTAGAAATTGAAATTTTCAGACATGAAAATGTCTTTAACTCCAGCCATTTTTTTACTGCACTTATCAATTAAGGGCTTGTTTGAGCTATTGGTATGCTTCCTGTATTATATATTTATAAATACAAGCTCATAAAAGAAGGTCATACTATATATGACTTGCTTTATTGATTTTTGTAATTTTGCCTTTAAGGCAATGCTAAGGCTATTAATATATGGTAGATTTGAATTTGGTTCAGTTCCATATAGCTATTTAAGTTAGATAGCTAGAGTTAAAGGCATTTTCATGTCCAAAAATTTCAGAGTTTCTGCTTAAAGGTTATGTATTAAATAAGTGCTAAATTCTGAGTAGATATTTTAGATATAGTGTCTGAACATTCTAGCTCATTGCTGAGATAAACCAAAAGCTCAAAACAATTGTTCTGGTAATGGAAATATTTAAGATAGAGATTTTAACTATTTCTCTCTTACCACACTTATCAACTAAAAGCTTGTTTAAGCTATTGGTATGCTCCCTATATTACATATTTGTAAATACAAGGTCATAAAAGCAATGTCATGCTAAATATGACTTGCTTTAGAGATTATTGAATATATATTAAAAATGGTTCTGTGATATATTTAATCTACCTCTTATAAGTAATTATTATGTTAGAATTTTTATCACATATCAATAATTTTTAATAGCATATAAGCGTTATATAATTAATATTGATTTAATATACGGCATATTTACAATCATTTTTATCTTACTTATATATCATCTGTCTTTGTTAGATGTTTTTGTTGTAATGATTCAAGAATATGTGGCAGAATGAAAATTATATATATATAGGTTTGCAGTTCTCAGTTTAATTTCAATACCGTCTGTGCTTTATAAAATAAATATTATTTACACACACACACACACACACACACATATATATATATATATATATATATTGAAGTGGTAAATACATATATATATATATATATATTGAAGTGGTAAATATGTAGTACATATTTAACTTCACTGCCTGATGGCATTACATACCTTCAAAGTAGGGTTTGAACCAGTTTATATGTTTATTTGGTCATCAAGGAAAATGTTACGCACACACATATACATGTATAACTTCCACCCTGTTTATTTAAGAAATAGTTATGTGTAACCAGTTGAATTATTATTTTAGCTTAAGTATAGTTTATTTTCAAGCTTGTAAATTCCCTTCACTTAGATAATTGTGTATGTGCGTATATGTATTACAGATATAAAAATAAATAAAATTAATGTAAAGCTAAAGCAAGGCCAGAAAATTCTAAAAAGTATTATTACAATTTAAAAATGTCATTCTCATTTCAAGTCAAACCAAAAATCATATTTTAAAGTTATTTGCAATTTCAAAAATATGTTTAAATAATGCTTTCTGGAACGTATTGTTTACATCTTCCAATATTGCCAAATTTCAAGTATAGGATGAGCAGAAGTTATAGGAACGCACGGAAGGAGTTCAAATCACTCTTCTCTCTGGTATTTGTGTAGAGGGTGAAAACAAAATGGGGTGTGAGTAAAAGGAATTTGCCTCCCTGGTCTTAAATTGCCTTTGTTCTGCCTCCCTGCTATGCCATCACTACTTGAGAACTGTTATGTCTTACTGTAAAAGAATATTGGAAGATGCCTACCATTATTTTATTAATATTGTGCCTTGCTAAACTTCATATACATTATTATAAGTGGCCACCATAACTTCTAAAGGTAATCCATTTTGCCGAAGAATGAACTCTTAATTCTCCTCACTTCATTTCTTTCCTAAATCTTAATTGTAATCAGAATGTAATCTTTATTTATTTTATAACTGACTATAAACGTAATTATCGTTAAATTTGTGTTTTTCTCTCTTAAGTTTTAAACTTGTTCTTTGAAACGCTAAGCACAGAATTATGTACTTTAAATCTATCAGCTTTTAAAGTTTCACACTCTAATTATTTTTTTTCATGTGGCAAAACTTATTTTAAATATATATCTTATTAAATTAGTTTAAGTATACTAATGTTTTAATCTAGCGAACTTATATTATTTCAATCATCATTCCGATATTTTTGGAATATTTAAATAGTTAAATGTAAAATGTCTTCTTGAACGCTGTTCACTTGGTTAAATATTTTGAAATTATGCTTAATGGCGGATTAATTAAAAATCATATCACTATCGATATTTAAATGCAATTTATGTTCTTTTAATAAATTTGATTATTAATATATTTTAATAACTATTTATTACTTATACGCCATTACGAGTTAAATTAATTATAATATATTGTCGTTTAGGAATACTTGGGCTTGTTAAATAGCAAAAATAATATTTCTCCTTTTTCTATATTCGACATCCTAAATTTATTAAAGTTATACGTACGATGCTGAGTGGGTTATTATTTTATCATGGCATTACGCATGATATTGTTTTATTTAAACTTAAATTATTTCATTAGTCATTTAAGACTTAAGCCATATTCACGTTGCTTACTTACGATAGCATTTTAAAGTACTTATATTTTGCTTTATCATATTTATCATCTGAATTCCAGATTTTCTTCACATAACTCGTCTAGAAATGAGGTTTAGTAGAGTATTAAGGTTATGCATGTGACATGTCGGAGGGCATACCATGGAATCCTTACCACTCATATTTTCAAATACTGCCTTGTAATAAATACAAGAGGAATCATATATGTGATAAAGTTTTTCAGTCCAAAGATGGGCGTCTTCTCCATTTTAAATGTGTCATTATAGTTAGCACTGTGAGTTCTTTTATGGATAGTTCTCATATTATTTATAAGACCTGGCACAATGATGTTTGTAAACCACTCATTTTATAATTACTCAAATATTTTAGGATTGTCACAGTAAAGCTAATTTAGGCTAACCCATTCCTCATTTGTACAGGCCCAGATATGCTCATAAACGATAAATTCTTAACTATCATATCAAGAGTAAAACTCTCTTTAGAGATGAATTTGTAAACGTCCTTATCATTATTTAAAGTAATGATCACCGCATTGATAACATTAATTTATTATTATACTATAACTCATTAGCATGCTAAATCATTTTCTTATGTGCAATGTAATAACCACATTAAATCTGTGCTATGTTTTCTAATGTAAATTAAATTGTTTATATTTATTAAATTATTATGTTTAAATTACTCATGCATTGTGTCTTACTGACTCTCACTCATTGAATTCCATTAAATATTTATAATAGTGCTAGTAATGTTTAAAAGTTATAATTGATTATTTTAAATGAACATTTATCTCTAGGTTGTTCTATCTTTGCTCATTCTGGATGGATACTATTTTATAATTCATGTTTCTTTTGCAATTCTAGCTGTGTGCAATTCATTTAAAATTTATAAATTGTCCCTTCACATAAGATATTTGATTGAGCCAATATTTGATATTATTTATTTACATTAATTACCCTATAGATCTCTTTGTTTCTCTGCTGTGTCTCTGGGACCAGAATGAATAAAATTTCATGTTATCATCAGAAGTGTTGTTTATAATGTTATAGTTTTAGAGAAGAGCAAATAGGGCAGAATTCATGATTGCTCCTGACCTGTGTATCTCAGGTATGAGTGGATTTAGTGTACTTTTGCTTAAATTCTAAACCTTGTTAAATGAACATACAATTCTGACCGGTACAGGATTTTTTTTCTTTTCTTGGGCTTGGCCACCCTAACATTTGGGGCTTCTATTAATTAAATCTCTGTAGACTGCTTATCTTGTTGTCTCAATCATTGGGGTCTATATTAATTAAATACCATACCCTGTAAGTGCTTGTGGTTTGGGTGGCTTATATTTTAATGTCTCCAAGATTATCTAAATGTAGGTTCATTAATTAATTTTGTTGGGTAAATACTATAAGCTATGTGAGTAAAACAGTATTTTTAGTCAAAATAATTATTTAAAAAGTAATAAGATAGTTAATAGATATATAAATTAATTATATGTGTAGCTTGTACTATCTCAGTGTGTTCGTGACAATAAGGAGAAAGAAAATTAAAGTGTTAGAAAGGTAGTAAGAGTAGATTGGAGCAAGGGGTAGAATAGATGAAAGGAATATTTTTTCTTTATCAACATTGGGTAGTGTACATCTCAGTTTTGATATTTAGAAATATCCAATATCAATATTATGTTAAAAAACTTTTGATTTAAAAGTGTTGCTTGCTAGCCAGTATTTAAAATGTTCATTTCCTATTATTAGTATCCTCAAAGCAGGTGAAGACCTTAAAAATAAAATTCTATGTCAAGCAGTCCAATGTAGTGGACATTACGCTTCAGTGACCTTGATTCTTAGAGTAACCTTGAAGTAGGTGAAGACCTTTTATGTAATACCAAGCAGCCAGATGCAGTTGGCAAAATGCTTAAATGGTTTACATGTTCTCATGCTAGCAAAAGAAAAGTTGCTTGCTAGTTGATATTTTAAATGTTCGTTTCTTATTATTAGAGTAACCTCAAAGCAGGTGAAGACCTTTTATGTAACACCAAGCAGCCAGATGTAGTTGGCAAAATGCTTTAATGGTTTACATATTCTTATGCAAGTGAAAGTGAAAATTGATATCGATAAATATAAATTACTGGGAAGAATATTAATTTTGATATTTTTGTGATAGCCTCATGCTCCTTGGAAATGATAGATAATTGAGTTAAATTTCTATATTCAAACTTATGCTAGTCACGCGTTGTTAGTTTGTAGTAAATGATAACTATTCATGAAATATTTTTTTTTTATAAATTATGTCAATCCATGTTGTATAACTTGCATATTGTCATAATATTTTCTTAGCTTTATTTGCTAGATTATAACATAAAATCACCTTAAACACTATTTTATGTATACATAAGTTTTATTTATGTGAAGTAAATTTTATGGCTGTTGCAGATTATTGCAAAGAGATAAATAAAAGGATATATCTTGCTGATTTCAAAACAGCATTGAAAACAAGATATATATTTATTTAGTATAATAATTGTGAATTATTTGATCAATGCAAAAGGAAATTTTGGTATCCATCTCTGTGAGCATGAATAACCTAAATATTATATAATAAGTTATTAATCTTGCCGTGTTGGCATGGCACCTTGTATTTATACAATTATAAATTTTGCCAACCGGTAAGTTCATGTGTTAACATAACTTACATTGAGTGAGATTCAAACACAAGCAAATATTTAAAAGAGAGAATATCATACTTTGCTTTGGCTTTCTGTTATACTTTGTATTACCAATTTACTAATAAAGATTTTTAGTCAATTCCAGGTGCAAAGAGAACAGATGGAAAGTGACAAAAGAAGTAAAAACATGGTAGTTTTTAAATATATTTTGTGTTATAGAATTGATAGTTAATAATTTTATTATATATAGCTTAAATGATATAGGCAGATTCAAGTATAATATATAACTTAAATGATATAGACAGATTCAAGTAGTGAAAAGAGTAGGCATAAATAATAAAGTAGTTGTGCATCATATAAGTTAGGCAGGGCAGGAAGAAAGTAGTATGTATGGTGGAAATGGTAGTATAGAGGCGATTGAAGAAAAGGGATAGGCGAGCAAATAATAATGAGTCATAGAGTTAGCGATATCAGTAAAATAAAACCATATGAAATAATTAGTGAAGAATATGGATACGGAGATTCAGAAGAGATTAACAAATTAGAAGATGAGAATGGAAGCAGTAATGAAGAGTTGGAACAAGATTTTTTAGGGGATGCCAATTCAGTGAATGTGCTAAGCCCAAAAATTACATTCAAGGAGCCAGAGCTTTTATTAGGAAATATGAACGAGGGACCAGGGGTCATGGACAGTAACCACCAGTTATTCATGATGATGCAGAGCTTATTAAAGGAACAGAAGAAACAAGTGGAAGAATCCCAGAAGAAGACAGAAGGTCTATTAAAGGACCAAGCTGGAAAGATGGAGGGCCTATTAAAGGACCAAGCTGAAAAGACGGAGGGCATATTAAAGGAGCAAGATGAAAAACAGAAGAAAGAAGCTGAAGAATGGAAGAAAAAAGCTGAATAATTCTGGAAGATGATACAGGGTTTATTAGAAAGGAAAGATGAAAACAACAGAAGATGGAAAAGTGGGTTAAACAAATTGATGAGAAAAAAACACTTGCTATAGAAGGAATAAAAGAGGATTATCAACAGATTCATGAGCAATTTCAGCAGTTCAAATCAATATTAAAAGTAGCACAACAGGAGATAACAAAACACAAGGGACAATTAAAAGATATTCAGGTAGCTCAGGGGCAGATAAAAAATCAACTTTATGAGATGAATGAAAAGGCTAAACATGACTACAAGACATCAGAAAATGAGATAAATGAAATTAAGAACACATTTCAAGAAACCCAAATGAAAATACAATTGGATCTTAAAGACACTGTGGAAGGTCTCCACAAAGAATTGGAACAGATCCAATTGGTACCAAAAGGAATATTGGAAGAGCAAGTTGAAGTGAACCGTCCAGTTAAGGCAATGCATCTAGAGCCAGAACATAAATATCCACCACAGGGAGATTTTAGAAAACAACTGGAAATAAAACTTGGGAAATATGATGGTGAGTAGTAAGCCAGTTATTGCAGAGAGGAGTCATGATGTAAATAATTGCCCATTTAATATGAGAAAAAATTATAACATGGCAAAATTTATACAAATTCAACATTTTTGTGGAGACACCGAAGACAGCCCACAAGAGCACTTGGGAAGTCTTAAGGAGCTGTTCTTTTTAATCCTGCCAGTCATGAAGAACAGGTAGCCATTATGAGCCATTATTTAAAGGGAACAGCAAAGAACTGGTGGAACTCCTTGCAAGAAAAGCCTCAGACTTTTGGGGATTATAGAGCAGCTCTCCTTCAGAGTTATTGAAATGAAGAGTGACAGGATGGCCTTCTGTAAATTTTGTCTACAGAAAAATATAAGCCTAGCTTTAGAGAGACTTGTACTCAGATTTTTGTGTGTCAAGTTTCCAGATTTAGGTCTTTAACAGCATTTGCTTATACCGATGCTCGAATTATTAGGACCATCCATCATAACATACTGCAATGGATCCAGAAAATGATGTTAGGAAGCCAGATCACAGATGTGGAACAAATGACACGTTTCCTGACCTCTATTGATTATGGTCACCATACCCCAGAACCACCAGAGAAGTTACGAAGGGTGGATGAGCCCAGAGTCCAGATGATTAGGATGAACAATGAAAGTAGGAATTATAACTGAAGAACTCCACAAAACCAAACTGCATTAAAAGGAAAGATGTCGGAAAACTTCAAGAGGTCCCATTAGGCCATTCCTTTCTGCGGCACCCCAGAGGAAAAAAGGAACAAATCGACTTATGATAATAACCCCATTACTACACCCATTCACAAAATGGACCAACCAAAGACAAATGGAGTCCAGAACCTATATCCAACTGTAAATGTTAGTGTAGAAATCCATAACATTCTTGCATTACTAGACTCTGGGAGTCAAGTGTCTCTCGTTTCAAAATCATGGTTCATCAGGTACAGTAGCCAAGAGAAAAATATAATGAAACTTCCAACACACCCTATACACTTAATGCTAGCCAGTGGAAGAAGGGTCACCACTGAAAACCACCAAATTTGGTTAGAGGTGAGGTTATGTGAAGAATAAATAGGACACTCATTTCTGGTTGTTGCTGGACTTATACATGAAATGTTTTTGGGAACTGATTTCTTAACCCAGCAACAATGTATTATAAATTTTCCAGAGAGGATGTGTGTGGTAAAGGGCAAACTTGTAAAGTTCAATACAGAAAATGAACCTCCAGCATTGAAGGTGGGAAGTTTAACACAACCTGTCAATACTGCATTGATTATGGAAAAGGTTGATGGATCTACTCTAACTGAGCTTAAGGATCGAGATCAATTGAAAAAAATCTTGATGGAGAATCGACAAATATTTTCAGCTGTCCCAGGAGAAATAAAGGGTTACACACACTGGATTTGTGTTAAAAAAATTTGTATGTGCAATCACGAACCTATGAAAAACAAATCTGTCAAATGGTTGAGTGGAATATCATTGAGAGAAACCCTTCACCATATAATAATCCATTAGTAGTTGTTAAAAAGAAAAATGGTACTCTTCGATTGTGCTTAGATGTCCAGAAGTTGAATAGTATGACTATTCTGGAGCGGGACATACCTCCTTCAGCACAAGAATTATTTGTAAAGTTAGTGGGCAAATGTCTGTTTTCTACTGTAGATCTTACTACTAGTTAGTGGCAAATGGTTTTAGACCCATGAGACCATAAATACACAGCATTCCATTATAATGGGTAAACTCATGTGTTCAAAAGCGTGCTATTCGGACTTATAAATAGTGGAGCTGGACTTGTGAAATGTCTAAGCCAAATTTTGTCAGAAGATTTGCAAAAACATTTGGTTTCATATGTTGATGACATCGTGATTGCATCTAAGAATCCATTGGAACATTTGAAATATTTAGAAATGTTTTTTAAAGAATGTAAAAAAGAGAACATTTCCATAAATTTAAAAAAGAGTTTGTTTGGTCTCAGGGAAATAGCTTTCTTGGGCCATCTAATTGGTGAGCAAGGAATATGAGCACACCCAGATAAAATTAAGGCAATAGAGGATTTTCCACACCGAACTACTCGCAAACATATTTGATCTTTCTTGGGTTTATGTAATTTCTACCACAAATTTTATCCTGGTTTTGCTCAAGATACATCCAACATGGTAGAGTTATTATGGAAGGGGCAAAAGTGTAATTGAAGCAACGTACATGACCAAGAGTTTTCTAATATTAAAAGAAAATTTCTTGACACTGTGATATTTCATCATCCTAACTTTAATTGTCCATTCTATGTCCAGACTGCCAGCAGTAAGAAAGGTTTGGGAGCTGTACTGTTTCAAGTGGATGAGGAAGGAAAACATGAGGTTTATATTTTTGTAGCAGGACATTAAAAGGAGCAGAGAATAATTATACTATGACTGAACAAGAAATACTTGCCATTGTTTGGGCATGCCAAAAGTTTCAGCAATTTCTCTTGGGATCTGAAGTTATCATAGTCACGGATCACAAATGTTTGGAATTCTTAAATAAAAGTTTCCTTACAAATGAAAGGCATAAGGTGGAGCCTCATTTTACAAAAATTTAACTATAGTATAGTTTATTGCCCAGGCCATGAAAATATAGTGGCAGATATATTAAGCCGGAATCCCATACCAATGTCACTACAAAATCCGGAACTTATCGATCGAACTGCTAAGGTAATGGTCACAGCTAATGATATATCCATTGAATCTGATTTAAAGAATATAAGATATTGGCAAGAAAGGGATCTCCAATATGGAAATATCATTCATGCGGTGTTAAGGAAAAGAGAAGAAAATGTTTCCAAACTGAGTGCCAAAAGGATAAGTCGGTATCAAATAAGGGATAGAATATTACATATTAGGACAAACAAAGAAGACAATCCATGGAAAATCGTGGAGCCACACTCCATAAGGAAACAAATTATAAATGCAACTCATCAAAGTTTTGGACATTATGAACCCAGAAAAACAGAAGAGGCAGTGAGATGAAGGTTTATTGGCCCGGAATATATGCTCAAATTTTGACCATATTAAGAGGGTGTTCCTTATGTGCAAAATCAAAGCACCTTATGAAATCGTATGCAGGGACAGTCATTTCTATTGTTGCTTCCAAGCCAAAAGAATTATTGGCTATAGATCACTATGGTCCTTTGCCCAGATTTAGAAGCTTCCAGTATCTGTTAGTTACTTATGATGTTTTCTCTAAATATGTTCAAGCATATTCGGTACCATGAGCAGATTCCAAAAATGTGATTCGGGTTTTACAAAACAAACAATTCCCTGAAGTAGGTAAACCTGAAATTTTGCTATCAGACTGTGGTTCTGCATTCACATCCAAGGAGTGGAGAGCCTGGATTCTTCGACAAGGACTAACACATTGTCTCACATTGGTTCAAAACCCCCAATCTAACCCATACGAGCGTGTAATGAAAGAGATAAACTGACTATTCTGCACCTATACTTCTGAAAATCATAGAGGTTGGGTCGACAATACCAAGAAGATGACAGATTTTATTAACCAATCAGTTAATGAATCAACAGGTTTTATGCTAAGGTATTTTCACTTTGGCAAACTATGCCCAGAGATTTTCAAATCCTTACCAAATGAGGATGTTTGTATTGATCAAAAATGTGACCAGCAACATGCTCTATCAAGGTTAACTCATATGGCAAAAATTAGAATTAGGAAGGGGCATATTCCTCATCATAGTATTTGTGAAGGAGATCAAGTGTGGCTTATAGTTCCTAAGCACAGTAATGCCACATGCCAAGAGTTCCACAAATTTTTCCCTTTATATAAATTCCTTATATAATTAAGAAATGTGGGGGAAATGCTTTCCTTTTAAGAGAAGGAGAAGTAATTAAAGGCACTTTCAATGCACGCCAATTAAAGCCATATATAGCACCTGACCCAGAGAAAGAATAGTAAAAAGTGTTTGAGATATTAGGAGGGACCATTGATTTTCAAAAGGACTTAAGAGAATAGGGAGATTCCAATTGGTACATTGTGATTAGAATTTTATGAAGTGAAGTATAGACAAAGAGTAGAGGGGAATAGACAAACTAATTCATTATTATTAGGTTGACCATGTTTATCTTTGCCACTTGGAATAATTTTTAAAGGTATAAGTAAAATCATTTTTGTTAAATTTTTTTTTGTTTGTTCCTCCGATTACGGAAATGTGAAGTGGTAAATCTGTAGTACATATTTAACTTCACTGCCTGATGACATTACATACCTTCAAAGTAGGGTTTGAACCAGTTTATATGTTTATTTGGTCATCTAGGAATGTTAAGCACACACATATATGCGTATAACTTCCACCCTGTTTAATTTAAGAAATGGTTATGTGTAACCAGTTGAATTATTATTTTAGCTTAAGTATATTTTATTTTCAAGCTTGTAAATTCCCTTCACTTAGATAATTGTGTATGTGCATATATGTATTACAGATATAAAAATAAATAAAATTAATGTAAAGCTAAAGCAAGGCCAGAAAATTCTAAAAAGTATTATTACTATTTAAAAAAGTCATTCTCATTTCAAGTCAAACCAAAAATCATATTTTAAAGTTATTTGCAATTTTAAAAATACGTTTAAATAATGCTTTCTGGAACATATTGTTTACATCTTCCAATATTGCCAAATTTCAAGTATAGGAGGAGCAGAAGTTATAGGAATGCATGGAAGGAGTTCAAATCACTCTTCTCTCTGGTATTTGTGTAGAGAGTGGAAACAAAATGGACTGCGAGTAAAAGGAATTTGCCTCCCTGATCTTAAATCACCTTTGTTCTGCCTCCCTGCTATGCCATCACTACTTGAGAACTGTTATGTCTTACTGTAAAAGAATATTGGAAGATGCCTACCATTATTTTATTAATATTGCGCCTTGCTAAACTTCGTATATGTTATTATAAGTGGCCACCATAACTTCTAATTGTAATCCATTTTGCCGAAGAATGAACTCTTAATTCTCCTCACTTCATTTCTTTCCTAAATCTTAATTGTAATCAGAATGTAATCTTTATTTATTTTATAACTGACTATAAACTTAATTATCGTTAAATTTGTGATTTTCTTTGTTAAGTTTTAAACTTGTTCTTTGAAACGCTAAGCCCAGTATTATGTACTTTAAATCTATCAGCTTTTAAAGTTTCATACTCTAATTATTTTATTTCATGTGGCAAAACTTATTTTAAATATATATCTTATTAAATTAGTTTTAGTATGCTAATGTTTTAATCTAGCGAACTTATATTATTTCAATCATCATTTCGATATTTTTGGAATATTTAAATAGTTAAACGTAAAATTTCTTATTGACCGCTGTTCGCTCAGTTAATTATTTTGAAATTATGCTTAATGGCAGATTGATTAAAAATCATGTCACTATTAATATTTAAATGCAATTTATGTTCTTTTAATAAATTTGATTATTAATATATTTTAATAACTATTTATTACTTATATGCCATTAAAAGTTAAATTAATTATAATATATTGTCATTTAGGAATACTTGGGCTTATTAAATAGGAAAAATAATATTTTTCCCTTTTCTATATTGGACATCCTAAATTTATTAAAGTTATACGTACGATGCTGAGTGGGTTTTACGCATGATATTATTGTTTTATTTAAGCTTAAATTATTCCATTAGTCATTTAAGACTTAAGCCATATTCGCGTTGCTTACTTACGATAGCATTTTAAAGTACTTATATTTTGCTTTATCATATTTATCATCCGAGCTCCGGATTTTCTTCACGTAACTCATCTAGGAATGAGGTTTGGTAGAACCGATCTCAGGATAAACATTAGAGTATTAAGGCTATGCATGTGACACGTCAGAGGGCGTACCATGGAATCCTTACCACTCATATTTTCGAATACTGCCTTGTGATAAATACAAGAGGAATCATATATGTGATAAAGTATTTCAGTCCAAAGATGGACATCTTCTCCATTTTAAATGCTGTCATTATAATTAGCACTGCGAGTTCTTTTATGGGTAGTTCTCATATCATTTATAAGACATGGTGCAATGATGTTTGTAAACCATTCATTTTATAATTAGTCAAATATTTTAGGATTGTCACAGTAAAACTAATTTAGGCTAACCCATTTTTTATGTGTACAGGCCCAGATATGCTCATAAACGATAAATTCTTAACTATCATATCAAGAGTAAAACTCTCTTTAGAGATGAATTTGTAAACGTCCTTATCATTACTTAAAGTAATGATCACCGCATTGATAACATTAATTTATTACTATACTATAACTCATTAGCATGCTAAATCATCTGCTTATGTGCAAAGTAATAACCGCATTAAATCTGTGCTATGTTTTCTAATGTAAATTAAATTGTTTATATTTATTAAATTATTATGTTTAATTAATTACTCATGCATTGTGTCTTACTGACTCTCACTCATTGAATTCAATTAAATATTTATAATAGTGTTAGTAATGTTTAAAAGTTATAATTGATTATTTTAAATGAACATTTATCTCTAGGTTGTTCTATCTTTGCTTATTCTGGATGGATACTATTTTATAATTCATGTTGCTTTTGCAATGCTAGCTGTGTGCAATTCATTTAAAATTTATAAATTGTCCCTTCACATAAGATATTTGATTGAGCCAAGATTTGATATTATTTATTTACATTAATTACCCTATAGATCTCATGTTTCTCTGCTGTGTCTCTGGGACCAGAATGAATAATATTTTATATTATCATCAGAAGTATTGTTTATAATGTTATAGTTTTAGAGAAGAGCAAATAGGGCAAAATTCATGATTGCTCCTGACCTGTGTATCTCGGGCATGAGTGGATTTAGGGTACTTTTGCTTAGATTCTAAACCTTGTTAAATGAACATACAATTCTGACCGGTACAATATATATATATATATATGAAGATTTTCACAGGTTACACATATAAGTGATTTATTTTTTGGATTCATCAATGTCTAATTTTTATTATAAATATACCAATGATTTAGCCTAATAATACAATCCATCAACTGTACGATGAATAGAAATCTATGAAAATGGTTATGGATGCAATATAAACATTGAAATATAACTGTTAAAGATCCACCAACAGAAAAAAAATAGTTGCATACAATTAAAAAAAAAAACAACAAATAAAATAATGCGAAACTATTTTGATTAATGTGTTTTTTATTAAAAAATTCTAAATAGAAGGAAGTTTGCACATATCATTATTTGATGATACAATTTGGTTTTTTAAACATCTTAATAGCTTCTCTGGTCTTACATTGATGGACAATGTCATGTCTTGATAAAATCCCATTATTAGGGAAATCAATATTGGGACCTGAATGCATAGCGTGGAATGAGAGTGTTGATGATGAATGATGATTAGCTACATTAGCATGATCATATATGCTAGTACTAATGGGATGATTACTCATACCTGTATAAGAAGCTTTACAAATGCCATATGAAGTTTCATAAAGTCTATGAGCCTCAAAAAAGACTGAATGTTTAAATTAAGATAAAGTGCTATTATTTTTTTCATAAATAGTATATGCTGTTTTTAGATTGTAGCATTTTAGAATATACCCAATATTGTCTGTAGTTTATTTTATATAAGGGATTCAAATCCTAATAGTCAGTTTTATTTTTACTTTTTATTTCAATTATTTTGAGCTTGAATTAGAGCTTGGTGTATAATTTTATTATTATCATTAGCTAATAAACATTATTTATATGATTTATTTCTTGTTTCAGATATAATTATTTTGAAAGTTTAATGGTTCTAGTGAAAAAAGTTCTAGCTACTGAAAAGATTTGTGGTGAATGATCATGTGATAAAAATTATAGGTGTCTGTTTGTAAAGATAGTTTTTATAAAAAACTGAAAACGATAAAAGATTATTTTGTTTCTTGGTGATGAAGACAAAAAATGGGACATTTCAATCAGACCCTGTAACCATTGTAAATTCAATATGAGGATGAGTATTATTTATTTGTGAGAAAAAAAATCACATAATTTATTTTTACCATGTTGCCAGATGCTGTTTCATCTATATATCTGAGCCAAGTAAGAGTTTCTAATGCTACTGATTCTAAAGTACGAATACCTATATATTCCATAAATAAATCAATTCTTATACCTGAGGTATGTTAGCCCATGGGAGTATCAAAACTAAAAATTTGTTTACAATGTCGGTCATTGTATAGAAAATATGTAATTGAAAGACGTTTAGCTAAGGCAATAATTTGGTTGGTAAATTTTAAAATTGAAAATTGATATTTAAAGCTTTTCAATTGAAATAGATGTAAAGAAACAACATTGATGCTGAAGAGTCAGACAAGATTTTTTACAGAAATAATTTGATTTTTTGGGCTTTTTTTCCAGTTGATGATTTATTAATAATAACTTTACGTTTTCTCTAAGTAATTAGTATGCTCTGTTTTTGATTTTATATACATTTTATCATTTAGTAAAGTTAAAATTTTATTATTGTATGTGTCTCAATCCAGATAGCATAGTGTTATCCATATCTGTCAAAAATAAAACAACTGATTTGTTTAATTTTATGTTATTTAGAACCTGTCTTTCTCTCTAGAAAATAATAGATTCTTTATTCCTATCAGTTATTGAATTATATGTGTGAATTGACAAAAATAGCAAAATAAAGTTTATTTATATTTAAATATGTTTAAAAATACATATATACAAGCAACAAAGATTACAAATTATAAAATTATCATAGAAAAGCCTTTTTCGGCAAATTATGTTTTTTGCCGAAAAAGGCTTTTCTATGGTAATTTTATAATTTGTAATCTTTGTTGCTTGTATATATGTATTTTTAAACATATTTGACTATTGTATACTTAAAGTCCAACATAAAAAAAGAATTGGTTTTAATTCTGATTCTTTTTCTGTATAGTATTTATTTATATTTGTATATTAGACTATTTTCATCAACTAACAAAGTAATGAATGTTTTTAGAAAAAATCTTTTTCATTTAAATATTCCACATACATTCAACTGTTAGTAATAGCATACAGATTCGAGAGGTATTATTGCCCCCTCTTCTTCAGGTGTTGCTAGCCTGAATAGTGACAGTATTGACATGGGAATCAAACCTGGCAAAATGGCTCAGTTGTTTAGTGGTGTTTCTTTAAAATTCAATATTTAACAACTAAGGATCCATATTTGATTCCCATGCTAGTATTGTCACTGGTCAGACCATCAACACATGAAGAAGAGGGGAGAATAATGTCTCTTGAAACATAGTGCATATGCTAACCTGTGTAATATTACTAGCAGCTGAATGTATTTGAAATATTTAAATAAAAAAGTTAAATTTTTCTAAAGGCATTTAATACTTATATTAAATGATGGAAATAGTCCAATATATAAATCCGACTAAAATCCCATCGTCACAAACCTTCAGAAAATATCATATATATATATATATATATATATATATATATATATATATATATATATTTAGTATATATATATATATACATATATATATATATATATATATATATATATATATAATTATTCCATGTATTATTTTACCTTACCTCAAAAGTAAAATTTCTCTAAAATACACATGTAGTAAAAAAGGATGGTCTATCCTTCTGTGCTCCTTGTCAATTGTAATTTGGTAGAGCTGAAAGAAGACCTAAAAACTCTACATAGCATTGTCACTTTCTTTAAAGCTTAAAAAATTTTGAAAGATGCTAAAAAATATCAATCATTATAGTAGTATAAAATAAATAGTCTAAACTCTTGAAATTCATGTATTCAGAATATGTCAAACCATCCTTATCAGGTATGCAAGAGTTTAAACATCTCCTCTCATTCATTACAATTGTTTACTACATTTACTAAAATTATATATAAATATCAATTTATAATAAATATTAATTATTTTAAGAAATTGACCTTATTTCACATAGCAGTATTTAAAATTTCACGATATGTTTAAAAATTTGCAATATCATGTGAAACAAAATTTACATTCAAAATATTAAGTATATAACATGAATCTAATTATAAATCTTCTATGACTATATTAATGTATAAAATGGTGTTTTAATTTCCAGCATATTTACAAAGCTGGTAGTTTGGGCTTGCCGAAACATTTGTAAATTTGACTGCTTATTTTATATTATAGAAATAATTGATATTAATCAAGATGAATTCTTTTATTTTTTTTTAAATTTGTTGCCCATTATGAGTTTGAAAATACATAATAACGCTTTTTATTTAAATTTAAAGATTGTGTGTGTGTATATATATATATAACCAAAAATAGAGCTTATAATATAAAAAAGAAGTCATTTTTAGAATACATACCTTCATGATTAAAAGTGCTAAATGCAAAAATAATTGTAAACATTATACTAATCAAGTTAAGAAAATGATAAATACTAGAGGATTAATTAAACAATTTAAATGGAAAACAAATTGGATATAATGAAATTGCTATTAAATAAATGAACAAATAATCTTTACGGGAATTAATTATTATTAACATATTTTATTTATTGTGAAGATTTATTATTTCTATAAACATTTTGTTAAAGAAAACATTATTCAACTATGGATGCATAATATTAGATTAATAGAAAATGATAGGGTGTTTATATTTTATATTTTTTATTAGTTGTTTTTTATATATAATACTATTTACAGTTGTATTAACTTTAAGAAACAGAAATGTATAATGAAAGAAGGAGATATTATTATTATTATTATTATTATTATTATTATTATTATTATTATTATTATTATTATTATTATTATTATTATTATTATTATTATTATTATTATTATTATTATTATTATTATTATTATTATTATTATTATTATTATTATTATTATTATTATTATTATTATTATTATTATTATTAATAGTAGTAGTAGTAGTAGTCATAGTAGTAGTAGTAACAGTAGCAACAACAGCAGCAATAGTAGTAGTAGTAGTAGTAGTAGTAGTAGTAGCAGCAGCAGCAGCAGCAGAAGTAGTACCAGTAATAGTAGTAGTAGTAGCAGCAGCAGCAGCAGTAGTAGCAGTAAAAGCAGTAGTAGTAGTAGTAGCAGCAATAGCAGAAACAGTATTAGTAGCAGAAGCAGTAGTATTATTGAACTTTAGTAAGTAATTGAGTGTGTATTTATTTATGATATCTATTAGCATGGGTATATACTTTTTGGAAGAGAGAAAGACTGCTATGTCATCCATAGAGAATATATAGTTTAATTTGAGATAGAACTATTGCTGGTAATTTGTTTTCAATTTCCTTTAGCAAAGAGTTAATGTATAAAATAAATAGAAGCAATCTGAGTGGCAGGCTCTGTGGTATACAGCTGTGTGGAATGAAACTGAGGGATGATTTACCTTTCAACATGATTTGGATGAGTTGGTTATCTAGAAGATTATCCAGACTGCATCTAAGTGATGAAGGAATGTTGTTCTGTTCACTAACTTTTAACAGCTTGTCTATTGGAATTGAATCAAAAGCCACCTCAATATTTAGCTGGACTGCTATTGGTGCTGCTTTTTTCTCCCCTGAATTGATCTATTAGAGCCCTGAATAAGAAGAGTGCTTTATGGATGGGGCTGTCTTTTTTTGCAAATTGAAACATGGTATCTTTGGAAGGATGAGAGTTTGTATTTTATCTTTTATTAATGCTTGTTATTTTGATAATCAATGGAGACATGAATATTGGCCTAAGGTTGCTAAAGGAATAGGATAAATGTTTCTTGAGGAAAGGTACTAAAGAGATTGACTATAGCTGTGGAATGATATGTATTTGAGTTGATAAATAGGCTAAACATGTTTAGGAGTATAGGTACAGTGAAGTGATTGAGGTGTTCTAAAATGAATTTGGGGATTGCCTATATTCTGGGAGGTGCACTGTTTGGGTATTTTTTAATTTTGTTTATTATTTCATTTGTTATATGTGATTGATTACTAGATTGATAAGTTTGAGTTCTGTGATGTTAGGGTAGGGATATGATAGGAGGTTATTCTTAAAATAGTCAAGCAATGGTAATATCATTCCTTCTCCAGTAATCATTTGTGAGTTACGTAGAATTGATGTAGGTATAAGTTTTTTGGTATATCCCAGAGCCCAGAATATGTAGTCTCTGGATCAGTTACGAGTGTTTTTTAGAAAAATCTTAACTTTTTGGTAGCTATATAATCTGCTAAACTAGTTGTGTTTGCTTGTATTCTTGTTTGAGCAGTAGTATAGAGGGTATTGGGGATGTATTGGTTGATGTACTTTTGATTTTTTGGTGTAGCGACTCTAGTTTTTTCATCATGTGGGTAGGTGTAGGGTTTCTGTTTGTGTAGTGTTTAATTGTAGATGTAATTATGTTAATGAAACTAAACCATGCTTCTTCTGGTTGTAGGATGAGGATTTTAATTTGATTAAAATATATGTAAATCTCAGACAGAATGGCTTCAGGTGTGCTGGATTTTAGAAGTATTCTAGTAGTATTAATTAGTGAAGGAGGTTCAAGAACTAAAATATTTAATTTAATAGTTAATGTAATTGCCATATGATCTGAGAATATGACTGGGATTAAAGAAGTCTCTATTAAGAAATACAACTCTGATAAGTAGAATATGAGGTCAATTAATGAAGAATGTTTTCTAGTATAATATGAGATGGAGTGTGATGAGAAAAAATCTTGACCACTCATGCCGATTTTATTTGTGAGGTAAAAACATTTGATTGTGAATTTATAGTATGGCATACTGAAGTCAGCAAACAAAACTGTAGGAAAGGGGTTGGTAGCAAGTATGTTTATATTGTTGCTTAGCTGATAAATTAGATTTGGTTGGTTGTAAAAATATACTAGTATAATATTGATTGTATAAGCTTGACTATAGAGAGTAGCAATGCACATATGTGAATCCAAATATAGGATGTTGATTGCTTAGAAGGAAGGAGAGCAATGATTGAGAAATTTCTACTTCTGTGGATGAAATGTTAGAGTTGAAAAATTTAGTAAATCTGAGTTTCTGTTTTCATTATAGAGTTGACTGATAACTTGGTTTCAGTGCAAAAAGAAAGATGTGAGGTTTGTATATCTTTTATGATTTATTGAGACTTGAATGCCCACAAAACATTTTATTCTATAAATAATTTTAGTTGTTCATTTTTTACAAGTCATTTCTTTTGTAATATTAATCAGTATGTTTGAAATAAAAGAGACATAGGATATAATATTAGGTATTCTTTAAACAAAATTATAAATCCGTTTTTAGAGCTTACATTTCATTATTAAAATTGATTATATAATTCTACATCCAGTCATCTGTAATTACTCATATGCCTCTCATGAATATATCTACACATTATTTTATTGTGGTTCAAATAACTATTTACATATTGTTTTTGACATCTTGTCTAAGCTATAAGTTGTTTATAAAACTAATATGTGGATGCAGGTATAATTTATCCTAGTTTTAAGATTTCTCACAGTCATAAAATGGCTTGCTTAAAATGTTTTATGCATGAAATAAAAAATTATGGGAAATATGCAAGAAATAAATGAGAAGCCCAATGAAGGATGTATATCAATTTTATTAGTAATGCTATTAAAAACATTAGATATAGTCAGATAAAAATGTAAGCTTAAAAAAATCAAATTTCTATTCTATTTCATAATTTATAATAGAAATAATGTGAACTACAATTGTGTGAAGTATTTTAATAACAAACCATTATGATTTATTTAAAACTAATTGATTAAGAATACAAAAGGCACAATTTATAAAAAAAATAAAAAGTAATCTTAATTATAATGTAATGGGCTTTTGTGGGTCTTTATATATCAGTGAACCATGGTACTCTATTATACAATGGAGTTAAATCATAAAATGTTAATGATGTTGTTACACAGTCTCTGTATTATGACTCTAAATTGGCATATTTTTAATTTTGATATTGTTAATGTTATAAAAGTTGAACAGAATGATAAAAATTGGAAAGTAAAGGAAACAATAGATAATAATAGAAAATTTAAACCACTAAAGCAATAGAGAGAATCAAGCACAAAACTGTATGAAACTTCAAGTATCACATGGTATTTCAATTTAATTATATCACATTGATAGTGATTATGTAATTGTAGGTATTTCTTTTTATATGTTGTGTGAATTTATTAGTATATATATATATATATATATATTGATACAGACAGATATAACATATAAAAAGAAATATATATATACCCATAACAATATATATATATATATATATATATATTGTTATGGGAGACTTTAATGCTAGAATTGGTAAACAAATGAAAGATGAAAGTGCTGTAGGTAATTTTGGTTATGGTCATAGAAATGAGAGAGGACATAGACTTGTGGAGTTTGCAGAAAAAGAAAAACTTTATATTATGAATTCTTTTTTTGAGAAAATTGTTAAAAGAAAATGGACATGAAAGCATCCAAATGAAGGTACAGCAGAATTGGATTATATTTTGACTAACAGGAAATACATATTTCAAGATTGTAATGTTGTTAATAGATTTAACACAGGAAGTGATCATTGATTAGTAAGGTGCAAGATATGTGTTAATGTAAAACTAGAAAGACAAAAATTGTTAAGAAAAACAATATTTACAGTTGATATTCCTAATCTTCAGAAACATTCTAATGAATTTAAATTAGAACTTACAAATCGGTTTCAAGTATTAGTAGATTTAGAACATGATTCAGATTTGAATGAAATTAATATGAAAATAACTGATACACTTTTAAAAACTGCAACAAAGATAGCTGGTAGAAAAAAGCAGCAATTGACCAATAAAATTTCTACTGAGACTAAAGAATTTATGAAGAAAAAAAGAAATATGAAGATATACAAAAATGATGGATTAAAAAGAATTGAATATCTCGAATTTTGTAAAATAGTGTGGAAAAGAGTTGAAAATGATATAAGAAAGTATAACTGTGAACTAGCAAGAAAAGCTGTAGAAGAAAATAAAAGTCTTAAGAATGTAAAACAACATTTTGGTATTGGTAGGAAATTTATATCTGCAATAAAAAAAAAAAAGATGAAATTATTACTAAAAAGAGAGATGACATCATGAAATTGGTAGAAATTTTTATCAAGAATTATATAGTAATAAAGAACAAGTACCTCCTATATCTATTACATCTTCTGAATTGCCCAGAATTTTAAATGAAGAAGTGAGAAATGCAATTAAATGTATGAAAAAAGGAAAGGCTCCAGGTAATGATGGAATTATAATTGATATATTAAAAGAAGCAGGTGAAGAAACAGAAATTTTTTTAGCAAAGTTATATACCAAATGTCTAAATGATAAAGTTGTACTGGATGATTGGAAGAATGCAGTAATAATATTAATATTTAAAAGAGGTGATAAAGAAGATATTAGAAATTACATACCTATCAGCCTTTTATCAGTTTTATATAAAATTTTTACCAAAATAATTACAACTCGTCTACAGAGAACATTGGATTTCCACCAACCAAGAGAACAAGCTGGATTTAAAAGTAGTTTTAGTACAGTAGATCATATTCAGGTAATGAGAGAAGTAGTAGAAAGGGCAAATGAATATGAGTTGTCATTATGTTTTGGATTTGTAGATTATGAAAAGGCATTTGATTCTATAAACATTTCTTCAGTGATTAAAGCATTGGATCATCAAGGTATAGATCCAGGATATTGTCATATTCTAAAGAATATTTATAAAAATGCAACAGCAACAAGTAGATTACATAATGATACTGGGAAAGTCAACATTGAGAAAGGTGTAAGACAAGATGACACCATATCTCCAAAACTTTTTACAGCAGTACTGCTGCAAGGTATTTTGTGGATTAAAATGGGAAACTAAAGGAGTCAAAGTAAATGGAGATTATTTAAGTCATTTAGATTTTGCAGGTGATGTAGTTGTTTTTGCAAATAATGCTTCAGAGCTGCAAGAAATGTTGCAGGAGTTATCAGATGATAGTAGGAAAGTAGGACTAAAGATAAATGTTAAAAAGACTAAAGTAATGTTTAATCGATTTGCTCAAATTATGAAAATAAAGATTAATTTTGATAAATTAAAAGAAGTTAACAGTTACAAATACCGTGGTCAGATTATTAATACAGATGGAAACATAATGGAGGAAATTAATCATAAAATTAAACTTGGTTGGAGTGCTTTTGGTAGAAATAACTTGATACTAAAAGGAAATATGCCTATGTGTTTGAAAAGGAAGGTTTTTAACAAATGTGTTTTACCAGTTCTTACTTATGGATCTGAGACTTGGACACTCAATAGAAGAGCAATACAGAGACTTCAGACCACTAAAAGAAGTATGGGGAGATGTATGTTGGGAGTAACAAGAAGAGATCGAAAATGGAATGTATGGGTAAGAGAACAAACAGGTGTTACTGACCTCATTAAAAAAATTAAAAGATTGAAGTGGAGCTGGGCTGGACATATTGCTAGAAGAGATGATAATAGTTGGACAATTGAAATTTTAAACTGGATTCCAAAAGATTGTAAAAAACCCAGAAAGAGACCACATGTGAGATGGATGGATGAAATAAGAAAGTGTGCAGGGGTGATGTGGAGAAGAGAAGCTAAAGATCGGAGAAGATGGATTAAACTTGGAGAGATCTTCATCCTGCAGTGGATTGATAATGGTTGATAATGATATATATATATATATATATATATATATATATATATATATATATATATATATTATATATATATATATTAATATAAAGTACAATTATTGCTATTACAGTTAAATAAAATAAAACAATGAAATAAAGTAAAAAAGAATCTTACCTAATAAAAAATGATTAATAATTATTTCAGTATTTATTGAAAATGTATATTGTTGCAAAAAGATGCTTATTTGAAATTCAACATTTTTAATAAAAATTAAATGAATATTATATTAATTATTTGAATCAAGGAAAATTAATGGTAGAATTTTATATACATATTTTTTTTCCTTTTTTCATGTATATGATTAATTAAATTATCAATATGATGTTATTATCTAAAAATAAAATTAATAGATTGAAAGTAATAGGCGTATATTTTTTTTGGATTTCATTTTGCTCATTAACGCCTCTAATTTATATATATAATTTTCTTTTAAAAAATGAAAAATAGCAAGACTGATAGAATGTAAGGAATTTTATATTTTAAAGGTGAAATGATTTTTTTTCTTTAAAAATAATTGAGTTTACTTTTAGTTTGCTATTTTCATTAATACTGCTCTTTTTTTTCTTCAGAATTTTTTTTGAGTAAAAAAAACTCTAATCAAATACGATTTTTTTTTTTTAAAAAAAGCAAAAAGCTTTGCTAATGGAATTAGGTAAATAATTGCGATGTAGTTTTTTTTTTTTTTTTGCTTATTTTGTTTTTTAATAAATATATTAAATAATTTCACATTTATTTATTTAACTTATTTTTAATTATTTTTTTAAGTTTTATAAAATTTTAAGAAGTTAAAAAACTAATTTCACCTTTTCTTTTGATGTAATTTATTTGTCTTCTAAAGTTTCTACTGACTATCAATATTTTTCAAAAACTAAAAAATGACAATACATTATTTAAGTATTTTATGACACACAATTTTATAATAAAAATATTAAATTTTTTAAATATATATTTATGATTTTGAAATTATCTAAAATATAAAATAATCAAAAGGAAACACAAGAAAAAGAAAAAATTCTGCTAAAAAAATAAAAGAAAGCAGATAGCACAGTCAGATGTTTTCAAAATGAAAAAAAAGTAATAGCAAAGAGAAAAAAATACTACTAAAGAAAATAGATCATATAAAAAAGAGAAGTAGACAATATGAAAATAATCCAGAGTATTATCAAACAATCCAAGAGGATAAGAATTATCAGACCAAAAAAATTGAGGAAGGCAATCAAAAGATGTTGATTAAAATGGAAAACAGGACAAGAAAATAATAGATGTTATGCATGTTGCCTGATAATGAAAGGATAGATCAAATAGTAGAGAGAATAGACCATTAGAATTTAGGAATAAAGGAAGAATAACCGAATGTGCAGATTTAAATATCAAGGACTAATCATAAAAGTCAAAATTGAAAAAAGGAATGATTAATTACTAAGAAAGATTCGACAAAAAACTAACAAAGAAATAAAAACATTAATGTATCACAGTCATAAAATGTGAAGAAATTATTGGTCATCTGGAAAAGATAGAAGTTGTACATAAACTTAAAAAAAAAAAATCAAGTTTAAATAAATGGGAATTGGTAAAAGGAGTTCAGATAAATGAGAAAATGACTACAGTAATGCAATGTTTTTTTTTTTTGTTTTTTTTTTTTCAAAATGTGAAAATAAAGATTGATAATGCTGAATTGATCAAATTATTAATACAGATTGAAACATAATGAATAAAATTAATTATAAAAGTAAACTTTGAGGAATGCTTTTGAAAGAAATAAAATTAAAACTGATATTTGGACACTCAACAGAAGAACAATTCAGAAACTTCAGATCACTCAACATATGCATGGATAAATATGAGTTAGATACAAGAATAGATCAAAAACAAAATTTCTGCATGAGAGAACAATCTTGTATTATTGAAAATTGTTTCAAGAGACAAGTGGAGTTGGACTGGTGAGATGATAACAGTTGGATTACTGAATGTTAATTTTTATCCAAGAGATTGAAAAAGATCTAGAACAAGGTCATATGTAATATAATTGGATGAAATAAGGAATATTACTGTTGTGATATGGGGAGAAAGGCTAGAAATTGAAGAATCTAATTTAAATGTAAAGAGATATTCATCCTGCAGTCAATCAGTAATGGTTAACATTATTATAATAATGATAATGTGCACTGTGCATCAAAGATTATAACAAAAATAGTGCCAAACTATTATTTATTTTTTGAGTATGATGTATATATATAATTATATCATTAAAAGCCAGTCAACACTTAGACAATCCCAATATCAATAACAATCAATAACTTTAAACTGTTGTCAAGGCATCCTCTTTTTAGCATTCCACCTTTATTGTTAAAAGTAGGTTGCCTCAACAACAGTTTGAAATTGTTGATTGTTATTGATATTGGAATTGTCTAAGTATTGTCTGGTTCTTAATGATTACTTACAAATGCCTTTGAACATTGTTATGCTTATTATTTAAGTAATACTTTGGGTGCAATTTGAAAATTATAATTGCAATTTGTAATGTTATAATTGACTATTTATTAGTCTGCATTCAGAATAAGTTATATTTACCTGTTTAAGGAGGTTTACTTAAACTTCATTGTATGAATAATTTCAATCTCTGTGGTTAAGTTACAATTTTAATGTCTATATAAATATATTGGACCATAAATAAAAGTGGAATTTTACATTTATTGTTAAAAGGCGGTTGCATTGACAACAGTTTGAAATTGTTAATTACTATCTATATTGGGATTGTCTAACTGGTTTATAATTATTACTTATGTAATTATTTATATACATTTATAAAAAAAGAGGTGAGAAGAAGAAACCTGGTAAATATAAGAAATGTGATAACAGATTTTAATTGGCTAAAGTAATAAAAGAGACTATTGAAAATTGTAATTTTTATAAATAATATTTATTAATTAAAAAGAAAAACAAAATATATAACTAATATACAGTACAAATACATATAAAAAATCACAATTACTTGAAAGCAAATGATAAATTTAATTTCTAATCACTATGACACATAAATATAGAACATTTTAAACAATCAACATAAAGAATTAATTTATTATACATTAATATGTTAATTTGGTTTAAAATATTAGCAATTATTTCATAAAAATAATTATTATTAGATATTGATTATAAGATGATGTCTTATTTATCTTTTATTCATCATCTTTATTACATAAATAATATTGGTGATAAAATATATGTAGACAATGATATTTAAAAAAGACAAATTTATCTGTTTAATTGCAATTTTGTTTTTAATTTTGGGTATTCATTAACTCACCTTTTTGTATTCAATAAACTATAGTATTGGAACTTTATCTTCATCTTTCATCAAATGTCAAGTACGCATTCACTTTTTTAACACTCTCTAATTTGGCATTTTTCGAAATATACAAATATCACATGTTTATATTGTAATAATATAATATAATTTAAATAAAAATAAATAAATTTGCAAGACATTAACAGATTAACGATTATTTTATAACTTTATTAATAAAATACATTATTATCATTATTTTCAACCATTTTCAGTCCACTATAGGATAAAAATCTTTCCAAAGTTTAATGCAGTTTTTTAATCCATAGTACCTCTTCTCACAACAGCAAATATTTTTACTTCATCCATACACCTCACATGTGGTCTCTTTCTAGATCTTTTACAATTCAGTGAGTTTCTGTTTCAAATATCACCTATTTATCTATTATTATATTTTCTACCAATATGTCCAATCCAGTTCCATTTTTGTTTTTTAATTCTTTCAATGATGTCTGTAACATCTATTTGTTTTCTCACTTGTGCATTTTATTTTTGATTTATTTTTGTTTCATTTAACATACACCTGTACGTACTTCTTTGAGTCATCTGAAGTCTTTATATTGTTTTTTGTTAAGTGTCCAAATCTTAGATTGCTAAGTAAAATTTACTAAAAGACTTCTATTAAAAAAAGTTCCAGTTCAAACATATCAATATATTTTCTTTTAATACAATAACATTTCTACCAAATCCATTCAACATTATCTTAGACTTTTTTAATTTTAGTTGTACTTTCAAACTTTCATCCTTTCAAATTTTTCAAACTCTGAAATACTATTTATGAAACCATCTTCAAAATTTAAATGACTTAAATAATGTCCATTTGTTTTTACTTCAATAGCTTCTTGTATTTTTTGTATAACTGCTGTAAAAGGTTTTTGGCGATAGGGAATTATCTTGGCATACACCATTCACAATGTTAATCTTTTTATTATCATCATATAATTTAATCATTGATGTTACATTTTAATAAATATCCATCAGAATATGATAATATTCTGAATGATTCAGTGTTTTAATCACTATGAAAATATTTATTGAATCAAATATCCTTTTGTAATCTATGAATCCAAAGCATAATGACAATTAACATTTATTTATCCTTTAAAATAGCTTCTCTTAATAATTAATCAGATTCATTGAGTTAAAATTACTTTTAAATCCAGATTTTGTTTTGATTTGTTAGAATCCAAAGTGCATTATAAAGAAGTTGTAATTATTTTAGTAAATAATTTTGTATATCATTGATAGAATATGGATGGATTTACAATTTATAACGTCTCATTTATCAACTTTTTTAAATATCAATATTACTACTTCATGAGTCCAATCATTTGACATAACTTTATCATTTGCTCATATGCTATATTCCTTCTTTATAGATTTATTTGCAATCATTTCTTGAATTAAAATCATTGGAAATCAAAAAATGTAATTACTATAAGGGGTATTTTGTTTTATTATTTATGTTCCTATATAATCTTTATAGAAAATGTCCACATATTTTTATGATTTTATCCTTCTTTATAATAATAATTTCATATTTTCCTCTTGTCACTAAAATACTATAATATAAAGATTATCATATAAACAATAATATAGAATTAAGAATGAAAGTTAAAAAGTTAAAAAAAATCAAGACATTTTTTGTCAATTAACATGTTATTCTTTTTTAGTTTCAAATTAAAAAATATAATGTAAATAAGATATGTAATTAGCTATTAATATAAAAGGAGGATTATTTTATAATTGTGAAAAGTATTTAGGCAATTTATTAATTTTGTAAATATATTATATTAAAGGTTTTATTCTTAAATTATGTTGTGGTAATTTATATGATTTAGTTCTACATTTATTTATTTTAGCATTATAGCACAAAGTATATTGCTTAAATCTTAATATATAAAATTAAATCCCACTGTTTAATTTATAGTATATACAATATTAAAGAAAGATTTTGTTACAATAATCTTTTTAAAAATCATGTATTTTAATGGACAATCCATTATAAAAATTTAATAATTCTGATGTGACAGATGGCAAGAGGCTTCTATATATTAAGTTATTTTATATTATTTTTAGTTTCTTTTTTACTTTTTTATATTTTCTTTCAACTTTTTGTATAAAACAATTTTAAATTAAGAATTTAACTTTTCAAGACAAATTTTTCAACTATTTTATATTACTTAAAATCAAAAACTAAAAGAAGCTTTTTTTTATTCAATCTATTAAAAAAATATGTCCAAATCAGCTTTACAAATATGACACATGGCTATGTTAGAATAAAAGCTACAATATTACTATTAATATTTTATTTTTTAAGAAAGCCATATTTGTCAAAAGAAAAATAGTAAAGTTTCTAGAAAAATGTTTCTGTTATCAGATCTTGCCATCCCCTTTTTGTAGTATACATAAGGGTATTGCTATACAAGAAGGTACATTATTTAAAATGCAGTTACTCTAAATGATTTTTCAAGTGTGCAAGAGGGCAGTAAAAATGGAAGCTTGTAGATTGAAGAATATGCCAAAAAGTTTCAGTATTCATGAAAGTGTTAATGAAAACTGTTAAAATATAGCAAATATGTTGAGTATAAAATATAAATTTTAATTTTTGGCCACAAAGCAGGGAATGATAATAAATAATGAAACCAGTGAAAAGGGTGTTAATTTAATAAAATGTTCTTTCTCTAAAAAATTAAAGCATGTCCTTGTATTTGGTCCAAAGTTTGCTGGAAGTGGAAAAATATTTGTATGGAAGTAATAACTGAAATAGAGGCTAGTTGTGAATATATCCCCTAGAAAAATAGCATGGAAATGTGATTCATTCATTGCAGCCTATGACTAAAGCAAAATAAAACACATAGACTAAAAGTATACATACAATTATAAGTTTCATGTTTGAAAGAACATAAGGAAAACAGGCTTGTTGTTTTAAATAATGACAAATGTAATTGAACAAAGTGATAAGTTAAAATGTAAACTAGTAAAAGCTTATAATTTGGAACAAATGAAAAATAAATTTGTGTGTTCATATTAAGAAAGCATCAAAAGTAGACTGTCTGAAAGGATAATATGGAGAAATTATCTGAGAATTTTTGTGAGTATAAAAGTTTACAAGTAACCCCTTTCAGACTGTTAATATATATATATTATGGGGTGCTTACTTTTATAAGTCAATGAAACTGAAATCTTAATGGCTCATTGGCTATATAGGTTCTAGTGGCTTCACAATTAAATCTTCATTTGATTGTGTGTGGCTGCTAAGCAATCACAAACTGTGTCTAAACTTGCATCACCCTGCTGTCAATATTCTATTGGTATAATCTGTGATGTACTAATAAATTTAGGCTTTATTCAGAGCAAAAATGCATTTCTTATTGATGAGGCAGATTGATAGTGGCATTACTATGCCATCTAACAATAAATTTTAGAAGATGGAGGGAAGCTGGCTCATGGAGTCACCAATAAGTGGTATACTCTGTGGCATAACATTAAATAAATATGAGGAAACAATATTCCTAAATATATTTCTACAGTGAATAATTCATTTTATATGTGCTATGTATAGAATGTGCTAATTTGTGCATAATAAGATATGAAATGATTTAATGCATAGCTCAGATGACCTATAAAACAAGAAGACATGTATATGGAAATAACATTTTTGGGTCTTTATATACAAAATTCAACAGTGGGATAAACTATAAAATGATAATAAAACGTTTCAACAGCCCCAATCATTCAAGCTAGCTGACATTAAATGTTTTATTTATAGAAATCAAGTGTTATGCAAGTATGAAGTGGTTTAAAAGAATAATATTGAAATGTTCATAAAAGACTGTATTAATGTGAGCTATAAGTGAAATATCTTATTTAGAGCTCTTTAACAAATTTTATTCTAGATTAAATACCCACCTTCCAGAATATGACAACATGAATCAATGGATAAGTCTTCTTTTCATACGTGGTTTATCACAATCATTAAATAATATATGTGCTGATGCATTTAATGTCAGCTTTAAAACCCTCCAAATTTTAAAAGGTCCTTGAATAATGCAAAAGACAAATGTTGCTTGGCCAGGCCTTCCAGATTATTTAGAAAAGCAGCTGCAATGAGACAAATTGCAAGCCAAATTTTCTACCGGGAATCATGTGCTAACAGGATCACTATGGATTATCACTAATAACACTCATGCAATAAACAAAAAAAAAACTCTTGCATAGCAATGTCACAAAGTGGAATACGTATTAACTAACGAATATTAATTATATGTTTTCATCTAATAATAATTATCTGTTTAGCTGATAAATTTGAGCATTATGATGATAACCTCTCATGTTGAAAGGATTGCTCTGCAAGTTATTAATTACATTGTGAATAAAATTCCATCTTTTTTTAAGATGCGAATTATTGCTAGTTATAAAATTATTACTATTGTTAATAAAAATTTCAAACATTTACTTTAAATATAAAATAACTTCATTATCATTTCAGTATCAATTCATTAAAACAAAAATATAAAGATAGTTTTTCTTATTCTATGTATATATGCTAATGTACACGAAAACTGTTTATATATATATATATATATACGAAAACTGTTTATATATATATATATATATATATAATTCTATTGATACTCTAAACTCAGATTAAAATAAAATTAGTTGACAAATAATTATTATCAACTTTGCTTTTAAGATGTGAAGAAAAAAAATTTATTGCCGTTTATCAATTTTAATAAAATTTATAATTCATTTCTGAAGAATATTGTAAATAAAAGAAAAAGCTTGCATGAAGTAATTATATATAAAAAAAAAGCAGGAGCTTTAAATTTTATTGTTAAATCATTTGAATTATTTAGCACTGCCTTAATAAGCAGACTAATTGATTCAAATTAGTCATAGACCTAAATTAAATTGAAAAATCACTTCCCAGTTGTAAGAATAAATTATTGGAGTATTCGTTTTTAAATAAGTTTACAGTCTAAACTTTTTATTAATTTATAAAAATTGTTTTTAATCTTATTTTTTTTTTATGTAATATACTTATAAGATCAGCATTAAATTTTTGTTTTTTTTTAGTGTGTTTTTTTATTTCATTTCTATTTTTGGTCTAAATATAATAATTTATTAAAGGTTTCGAGTAAGTAATTTTTAACAATTTAATTTTATTTTGAATCCATACATTTTTTTATAATAATATGGGTTTTTATATTTTTACTTTTAGATATTAGTTTCAGTTTTATTAATATTATCAATTCATATTTGTTGTTCTATTCTTACCATTATTTGAGTATAATTTTTACTTTAAAAATAATTAATATATATATATATATTGTAACAGTCAAGTTTGTACATTCGCGTAACAGAATTCAGAATCCAAGCAAAAGAGACTGAAGCTGACCAGACTAGGACTGTAACATCCCGAGTCCGACCGCACTTCAACTCGTAAGCCAGGATTCCAAGATTCAAGACCCTACGAATGACCACCTTGAAATTACATGTAGTATATCTCTTTCCACACGGCCGACATAGGTCACGGAGAAGCAATAAGACTCTGATGAATAAAAGAAAGGTTCTTAATTGACTAAAATATCACTAAATTTAATTTAACCTAATGCATAGTTTTTACATATATAGACTATAAATAGTAATTAGAATTGGATTGAATTAGAGCAATAACGAAACAGAGAACGAAATACATTAAATTAATTATATATTTATTTACAATTGGCATGAAATTGATCAGTTTTACACATTTCAGCGTCGAATGTACAAACATTTGATAATTCAAAATCACTTTACATAAGTAATCATTAAATTTCATAGATGAGTTTAACATGTGCCCATCCTAGGAATTGTTTACAATTGATACATAATTAATCACTACGTTATGTCTATAAATCTCGATGAGCCAAATCCTATTACATTTGTGGCTGGTATATAAATAATTATATTAAACTTTGATCATGAATTCATTTACTAAAATATACAATATGATTTAATGACGAGCGCATAAACCAGCTCAAGTAATGATCGATCGAACATGGCTTTCGAGAGAAAATTTCAGAATGCTGAAAGCGTTATATAAAGGTGGGAGAGTTGGCTGCATAAGATTTTACCAATGCGCTATGGCACAGGTAAACAATAATAGGAAAAGTCGCTCTGCAGATGGATGAAATAACTTCAGGGTTCTTGCGACAAACGCCGGTACCCTGTAACCGATCGCAATGCTGCGTGAAAAGGAACATTGTGTTCAGGAATGGCAGGGGTCTTACGTGCTAACCTGGCCTTGGCTCAGGCTTCGCTACTGCTCTACCCTAGAAGAGAAGATGTGCTGGCAATGCCGTGGCTCCATCTTAAGATACGTATAGCAGCAAAACGAGAATATTTTTATAAAATAAGATCACATCCGCCAAGCAAAGAATAGTATATTTCATACTATGAAATACGAGTTAATAGCATGTTAGCTCTATCAAATTGGGACCAACTCTTGCGTAGCCTGATAATAAATGTCTATGCTACTAAAAGGGAATATTATTACATCTGTACTTTGACATGTTTGATCTATTAAGTTACTTATAGATAATAAATATTTAAGGAGGGAAAGTATATTTCTATGGACTTAAGAATTTAAATGTCAAATATACTTATATGATCAAGGCTAAATTTAACTCTAAATAAACTTATCAAGTTAAGTTTTTTGTAAATGGTTGATTATAAAAGAGCCACATTTCACATATTAAATCATTTAAATAATAAAAAAAATAGGATTTCGAAACAGCGCAGAAAGTTGACGCTATAAATAAATTGCGAAGATTTTCAAATATCTTCTTAAAAAGATGAAATTAAGTGCCACTGTTTCGAAATATTGTCATATAAAATATAATAAGCATTTAAAATAAACAAAGAAATATAGACACAACCGCAGTGATATAACTTTAAATTAGACACTTATAATGTACTTTAAATGAAAGGAAAATATAAATTACTCAGATTATTTAAACTTTAACATATTAAATTTTGATAGCAATTGACATATTTAAAATATTAAATGGATTCTAAGTTTTGATTACATTTAGCTTTATCATTATTTTAAAAAGAAAGTTAGCTAACTTAGATAAATATTATTACATTTAGAATTACACAGAATTACACAGAATTACACAGAGCTCTGCGGTTTGAAAAATAAAACGGTACCGGTATGATTTATCTGCAAGTTCTTGGCTGTTGGTTTGGTTTAGTTTTACTGGGCGGCTGGTGGCATCATCTTTCCCATTCTGTTAGGCTGATCTCTGCTAGCGGCATGATGGTGGTTTAGGCATTTCGACGAGAGAAACCCCGTTCTCCCGCGGAGTAACAGCAACAAGATGCCCGCTTTTAGCCGGACATGTTAAAATTAACAATTGTGAATACTGGCTACAACTCTCACTAACAATATGGCTGTCTTTTTTTTGTAAAAAAAAATACAGAGTATTTATAGGTTTTCCTTATCGGAATCTCCCACCTCAAGACTCACTAAACTCAGGAATTTAATTAAGTGTTTTTCAATTTATAATCCAGATCTTAGATAACTTATGTTAGAAACATTCCATAAGCTATTATTATAATTAAGATTTTTCGTTTCAAACAATTGTCCAATTTAGATTTTAAAATAACTTAATCTTATCTAAGGGGATTTTAATTAGTAAATTTTTAACTAGTTTTACTTTTTACGAATTCCAGGTGTGGTTGTTAATGACACTTGTTTACAACCAAAAATATTTTAATTACTTGCCCAGCTTTTATTTTTAATCTTACATATAATAGAAACTCTTTCTATTTAAAAACAACCTTTTAACATTGTTTTTAAAACGAAAACATTTTTAACATATTTATTAAAAATAATTTACAAATATATTTTGATATAGCTTTTAAATATATTTTCGAGAAACTTTTCTCTGAAATATATTTAAAACAAGAAATCTTTTAACAATTTTTAAACATATTCAATATTAGTTTTAGATAATGGCTTTTACATATTTTAAATCATGTCCTTCTATATAGCTCAGATTATATATCCACATACGCAATTACAATATTAAACAACAAAATTAATAATTTACACTTAACTTAAATAATATAATAAACATTTTTAGAAATATTAAATAACTTTAGGACGCTATAATTTTACTAATCCTATCTAATTATAGCGTTGGTTCGCACGTAAATATATAAATACTGTTTATACAGACATGAACGAATTTTATATTTATTAACATTTAAATAGGTTCGAACTTAGCACAGATGAGAGTGTCATTAGGTTTGATGGTGAAACGGAAAGGGATTGGAGGTTTCCGTTTCAATATATATATATATTCTAACCTGTAATCTCATCCATCTTCACTTCAGAATAGTATATGATTTGAAATAAAACAGGTTCTATCTCATTTAATAATTAATAACTAAAATATTCAGCATTAAAATTAAAATATTTCACTAGATCAAATTTAAAATACGAATAAGGTTCAGTTTATAAAAATAAATTAAATAAATATTTAATATTTTCATGAGACTTGAAGTGAAAATACAGGTGACAAGATAGATTACATCGAGCCAATATCCCACAGGATACTACCTCAATAGCATAAGAACACTATCCCCCCTTTATTACTATTTCAAATAACAAACTCATAGTATTCTTACGACTTTAATAACTTCTACTCACTAAGATTAAACTAATAATTAAGTCTTAATCTTCTATTTGTAATAATCTAGCTCAATAAAATAATTTCAGGTTCATAAAGTTTATTCTAAGTTAATTTTAAAATATGGTAGTAAAATATGAGAAGGGATTTTATGTCATAATCTACTACACTGAAACTAATAATAATAAATAACAGTAATAATATTCTTCATTGTTTAACTAATTCTGTATATCTTTTCTTTTACTATAATTTTATTACCATAATAAAATAATGAAATAATATAATATGATCTTATATCTTCATGTAATGATATAATAAATACATGGTAGCATTTTAATAATCTGACAAACAAAATATGTGTAGCAACTGATAGCATATAATTTAATATAATATTGTGATAACTGATTTATGACCAATAAAATAATGTAAGATTATGATTATTTAATTATAATGAATACCAATAAAATATTTAAAATTCTTAAAATAATTCTCTATTTATCTTTTGTGCAAAATTATGTATTTGTTTCAATTATTATGCATATATCGTGATTTCATGCAGCGATGTGAAGAAATAAATAACACTGACACAAAATTTTTGAAATAACAAAATTTAACAAAGTTTATTACTAACAACAAATAAATAAACAATTTATTTACACTATTTACAGTGGATATCCTTAACTTTTTTATTTTACAGTTTGATCTACCGGGTTATAAAAAAAATAATTTATATTTCAATTATATCTTTATTTAGATTTAGGACAAAATTTAAAAAAAATATTACTATTTGGTTTCTCATTATGGTTAACTTATTACAAATATATTTATCTACTTTATTAGCAACAGCATTTTATCCTTAATATTGTTAAACTATCTTATTTTAAAAAATTCATACTTAGAAAACATTCTATAGAAAACAAAATTTTATAATGAGTATGGACTTCTCAAAATATTAAAAAAATTTCATCTTGCAAAGTCAAAGATGTTACACAAAATATTATCCAAAATTCAGTACTAGATTTTAGTATTTATCACACAATGTTTACTAATCATAATATATTCTTCTTTAAGCCGTACTTTAGTATGATATAAGTGTAATCATCAATATATTTCTGTTAATCAATAAACAAAGATATACTATGCATATTGTTTACATAATTTACTTTGTACTATTGTATTTTAAAAAATATGCAATATTTATTTTTCTCTTAAAAAAAAATAATACTAAAGCATTTAAAATTATTATCACTTTAAAGAAAATATCTTTGTTTAGATACTTTATTTTAAAAAAGTTTATATTTCATTTCCAAAATAAAATTCAAAATATATTCTATGATTCCTTTCTTTCCTTAGGATACTTTGGATCTTCAATTTTAAGTTATAACATCCTATTCCTTCTAAGCAAATAAACCAATCTTATATAAAACGATAGCATAACCTAAGTTCTAAATTATTTATCATTTCTCTTAAACATATCTTACTAAACGATGCAGTTACATGAAATAAAGATAGCGAAAACAGATGCATAGGATTAAGGAAGAAAGCTAGAGTATTACTCTTAACATATCTCAAAATCATGGCACAGTGCAAAGAGGTATGACATTTACCTGCCTAATATCCTCTAGTACAGGGACGATGTTAAAGCTATTTCTTCATCTTTATTAGAACATCAAATATTTAAAGAAATATAAAACACTGTCCAAATAAAATGTGTACCAGTCATAGGGCTTTGTTAACTATGCTGATATTCACATAAAGACTAAATATTATTTCCATTCCTTATCATATCCTATTTCTTAAAAACATCATCTTGTTTTCCTGTTCACTAAGTACTTCCAAGCCACTATCTCAACATTATTTCTCAAGATTTTCCACATCTCACATCGATAAATAGCTATCTGCATTTACAAAACAATAAATAAAATTCATTAATAGTTAAACAATCTAGCTGTTCCACAAGAAAAGTCTGCTTACTTCATTATTCTATATGTCTAATCATATACAATCTACTTAGACAAGATTTGAATATCCCATAACATGAAAATTTTAAAAGAATCACATAATTATTTGTTATGTTGGATTATATCACTAATAAAAAAAAAATCATCGTATGCATATTTTCAAATCAATCCTATCTCATAATGTTTTTTAAAATGTTGTATGAAATGCGGTACATATAAGTAAAAAACTTTTACACTTCATTCTTACTATCCATAGATGATCTAAAGAAAACACAAAAATATATACATTATAAATTATCAATAGTTATTATTATTACCAATAACCTTTATCTAGTCATCGTGTTCAGTAGGCTTCCTTTATCCACTTGAGCATTGCAGATATATAAAAAAATGCACACCCATACACTTTATATTAAAATATTTTTAGCTAAATTATTAGATTGTTATATAAAAAAATTTAATATTAATAAATTAATGTTTTTATGTTTTTCCTAATCTTATATAAAAAATTTAGATTTAAACTAGGTTAACAAAATAAAAGGAATCAAAACTATAATTACATATTTTCTTGACGATAGTTCCTGATAAGTCCAAAATGTTTATTATTTTCTCTAGAGTTTTTAAAAATGTTCTCCTCCAAGTGCATTAAAGTTTAAAATAAAAATAATTATTAATCCATTTAGTAAAATTTATAGAAAATAATCCTTGGTTTTAGTATTTAGGATGATAATTATTAAATCATAATATTAATTAATCCCGTGAAGCTTCTTTTAAGTATTTTCTCTGCTGGCATATCCATGCATATTCCATCTAATTTAGCTTTAGTTATCCGATAAACTTTTAAGTACTATTTGTATTTTTATGGATCCATCTTTTATTCAACTATATGTTCACTTTTTTATATAAGTTTCCTTCTTAATACATTAGACTTTCGTTTGGTATTTTTATATATCACTTTTAAAAAAAAACTTCAAGTACTTTTAAACAAATCTTTTCTAAATACATTTTTAAACAATTCTAAGACCAGATATTTTAATATCAAAACGCTTCTGTAACATATTTTCCTGGATTCTTTCTTTAATTCTTGAAAATATTTTTTAAAAATGTTACCTTCAGAAAGTATATAACATTTTACTCCTTTGAATATAATATTCTATAAAATGATTCATGAGATATAATTGTCTTATTACTATTTAAAAAAATAAATCTTGGATAAACTTATAAATAATACGTTTCAATACATTTTTTTAGACTCCGTATAATGTCCGAGCTTTGGTTTTTTTTTTTTTTATGTACCAAAACAGTTCTTCGGTGAAGTATTAATAAAGCTGTATCAATAAATATTTCAAATATTTTTTCAGCATTACAACTTATATCCACTTTATTTCGTAGTATATCCATCCTTTATTGCGAAACTTAGGTTAAATTTTTAGATAAAATACGACTGGTAAGTACTTTAAAAATTAGAAAATCATTTCCACAAAGTTTCTAAATTATTATATTTTAAAACTCTCTTTTGCAAAAAATACTTTTAAAATTATCAATTAGTGTTTTGCAGATAAAGTTATAAGAAAGTACTAAAAAAAAAAATTGACTAAAGTAAAATTTTTAAAAATACTATCTTTTTGATAGTTATAATTTACCTTTCTCCGGTTTCAATACATTATTAATCTCCCCTGATAACCCCATGCAAATCATATTTATAGTCTGTAAGAATATCTCATTTGATTGGTTGATTCTTACTTTAACTTGAGAACAAATTTACATATTTTCAATTTCAAGTAGAATTGAATTTCAAAATTAGAAATTATGATGTAATGAACTTAAAATATTATTTAAAATATTACTTTTAAATCAATTATTATTTTATTAAAATTATTTAAACATTTAAAATAACTTTTAAAATAACTTTAATAACCTATTCCATTTATCTATTTTTATTTAAATAAAATATTTAATTTTTATATTATGAATGTATTCGTCTTTATTACATTATTTAAAACATTACATACGATAGTTAACTTAATATTTATTATTATTTGCTTTTATGATAGGCAATAATTCTATCCAATTCTATAATATAACTTTTAAAATATTTTAAACTTCGTTACTTTAAATACAAACAAGCATGTGTGTGAAAGTATTAGTATACAAATCACATGATTAATAACTTTGACAGACGATTTTCAATCTATTTATCTGCCTAGATTTATATAATTGATACACTTATTATATTATATAAAATAATTATAAAATTTGGAAGAATAATTTAGAAAATATAGAATTAAATACAATTCTCACCATCATAAAGTTTATTTTTAAAATATATTATATTAATTTTGACTATTAAATATGATTATAAATTTAAACACTGTATTTATTAACTTATCAGTTTTAAACTATTAAAATCGAATTTATTAAATATACTTTTAATATTTATAGCTGTGTTATTTAATATGGCCAGCTTTTACAACTGTATGAAACAATATTTAAAGCTTTACATAACTATTTTTAAATAATTTGCTATAATTTTATATACTATGTATTTGCTTTAGCCTCAAATTGTACTTTATAACATAATTGACAAACTATAATTAATAAATCAAAAGAACATATTCTAAAATTTAAAATTTTTAGTAATTGACTGTTATGAACTATTACTGACCTATACAAAAGGGTACAATATATATATATATATATATATATATATATATATATATATATATATATATATATATATATATATATTGTAACTGGTGGAATTGATGAATGCAGGTGATGGTTAGGATGATCAATCTGATCTGATAAAAAATCTAATTTAATTTGAACTAGTCTAGTTCAATCGGGTCGCCATTATGTAATAAACCATCACAAAGCACAGATAATCTCTTTTAAAGTCTAATTTCTTTAAGCTATATGTGAAACGAAAGAATAATGAGATTATCTGCTCCAGACATCAACAAATCCATCACAATTACAACATAAACTGCAATGAGCAGTAAAACCGTCTACTATTGCCCTAGACCATAATATATGATTATGTTAACTACTTAGTTATCAATCAAATGAAAATCAAATCCAATCAATAACCAAAGCAGATTCCAATACACATTTTATTAACCTATTATTATTGTAGCAATTTAAATCTACTTCATTATTTAATAACGCTGCATTTTTACTTAAACAGATGAGCTTTTAAACAACCACAATTGCATTTTTTTAACAAAACCTTTTTAAATATAGACACTATTTAAATATCAAAACAAAATAATACTTGACTCAAATATATATCTAGTTTAATAAACGCTAAATAGAAAGTATAAACATTCGTTCGTCAATAAGCATGCACAATTCTTTCTACTTTAATATTTAATTAATAATTTTCTATTGGCATCAACTGATTTTAATATCATTTTATAAGACACTTTGAAAACCTATGCACTCCTTTAAAAGTTAAACAAATTAATCTGCGTCTAGTTTACTAAGAAGCTATAAAGTAATATATAAATAATTTATTCATATCTTCCAATAAAGTGATACTTAATTATTGCTTCGTTTATATGTTAAAATAGAATACTCCACGAAAACTTAATAGCTATTTTCTATCTTTATAATGCCCAATCATATTATATAAAAGATATGTTAAGTTTCCATTGGATATCCATCGACCTATAATAATAAATATCATCTATTTAAAGCTTCAAATAAATGAATATAAAATTGGTTGGCAATAATTAAAATATATGATTATAATTCAAATTTATCCCAATTTAAAAATAATATTCAAGTAAACTATTCAACAAAGTTTGTACTCTTTATTCTAGAGAAATTTTAAAAATATCTGAGACTAGTTATTCTGAACCAATAATAAAGTACGATCTATTTAGATTTTTATGACGGAATCAGACAAATATAGAAATGATTGACTTTGTAATATTAACTAAGATAAATGATAATATATATAATATTCGAATGCAAATATAAATAAAAAATTCATATGGGAATAAAATAAAATGCTAATATGCAAAACATACCATATCTTATATTCTAGCTCACTTACCAAGCTGAGTTTGAACCTTGTCATTTAATAGCTACGTTATCTTATGCAATCCAAATAATAAAATAAAAAAATTAAGGGAGTCTTGTCATTTGAATCACTCAATTTATTTGATTATATAAAAGAAAATTGGCAAGATTAATAACAAAATACATAGGAAATTAATTTATATTTCAGATTGATTGAATAAATAAAAATGATAAAATTACTATGTGTATCTCTAAATGTGTTGCGAAAACATTAATGACATAAACAAAAATGAATGAATGAATGAATGGAGAGACTTTTGGATATCTTACTAAAAAATTTATATATAACAGATACCAAATATATGAAATAGGATGAGATCGAAATCTATTTGTTTATCAAAATAATAACCGATAAATGAATATGAAATAATATGATGAGTCTCTCCGATCATTTTCATTTAATAATTTATATTACTCTTAAAGATAATTTAAATAAAATACAAATCATCCTTTTTAAATACATGTAAAAAAAATTAATATGCGCACATTTATATATATATATAAATCATACCATATATAACAGTCTGTCTGTTTTCACTATTTATTTGTCCATTGCAATTTACTTATCCTTATGATGCAAATAGAAGTTTATTTCTCAGAAAAGATAAGTCAAACTTTATAAGAGTCCCTTTTCCTTTCCAGAGAGGAGAGTGTAATTTAATTAGTCTTTTTATGATGCAAATTAATCCAGTTGATCCTGAGTGTTTCTTAGCTTGTGACACAATATTTATCCAAATCCAATGGTGGTTATACGCCAAACTTTAAACCAGAAATATCTTTATTTTAAAAACTAAAATAGCCAATTTTTATATAAAGCATTTTTTTTTTCATAGGTTTCTTTTTTTTATTATTTTATCGTTTCCCTTTGGAAATCCTTCACAACTGCCCTTCAAATTATTGAACGGGCAGATAATTGAAGTTTATTTTTTCATGTTTTATGGTTTAACAGTTTTAAAAAAAATATTGAAGAACTTTTAATTTATAAGAACATAGAAAATACGTCCATTTGTGGCAATCATAAAAAGATGATAGTTTACTTTTCTAGTCTTTTGTGGCTTTTTTATAGGTTCTCTTTCTGACATTCTGGTATCATAACAACCACTGAATACTACTCAAATAAACCTCAATGCAAACAATAAAACAGAACAAATTTTCCTGCTTGTTATTCAAGTACGATGTAAGTTTGGAGAAAATGGATACATGAAAATTAAATCCAAATTCGATTAGGTTTTTCCTATTATTTGTAAACCAAAATACAAAATTGATATCACAACCTTTATTCACTTTATAAACACAAATAATTTACACATATATATTTTTTTAATAATAATATTTTTTTAAATTAATTTATAAACAAATATACATAACATAAAAACATTGAATTATATGTAATAATGTTAATATGGTGACTGCATTAATATACATGAAATATGTAAAATAATATCGATTCTATTTAAGTAAACTTTTATTGTATTGAATTGTTTTCAAAATTTATTTATTTACCTATATGTTTTTCCTGAGTTTGATTATAGCGAATTTTGTATTTTAAAGCAAGACTCAACAGTAAACAATTCTATTTAAAAGCTTTAGGTTGCCATGGTGATCAATTTAAATCCATATTTCCAAGATCTTCCATTATCTATCTATCATGCAAAAGAAAAATCAAACAAGATCAACAAACTTCTTTATTTTATTTTTTTTAAATACCTGATCATTAATCTGAATATTCACAATATATATATATATATATATATATATATATGTGAATATTGTGAATATTCAGATATATATGCATCCCATATATATATATATATATATATATATTGGGCTGCAGAAAGGAGTTTGCTATTAATTGAAAGTAAACCCTTTAATTTCTCTTGGAGGCCTTAAAGGAATCGAGCATAACAAATTTCTAATGTCCACTCCATATGTTTATGTCATTGAAGCTGTTATTACTATGTGATTACTCACATAGTATACCAACATCTATGGGATACTCACCAACACACATTAGCCAGCATGGAGAGTTTACTGGCTTTTTGACCCTGAATTTAAGATCAAGAAACACCATGATAGTCTCTCTTCTCAGTTGCCTGATAAGGAAAAATGAATGTTTGTGTAAATGATAAATATTTTTCCAATAGATATATACAATTATGACAAGCAAAAATAAATCATGGACCATATTCCCAGGAGGCTGTAAAGTCACCAACCAAGGCAACAGTTGGTGGCTGAAGGCAGGGATTGCTAAGAATCCCCTGATTGCAGACCCTGGCTGCAATTTGATGATGACTTTTTATTTAGGAATTTTACAAATGCTGATCACTTTCAAATGAAGGAAGATTGCAAGAATTAGAAGAAGAACTGTCATATTAAATGGGACATTATTGGACTTTGTGAAGTTAGAATACAAGGTGAAGAGACAATTGATTATAAAGGCACAAATATTGGAAATACAAGTGGAGTAGGATTCATTATAAATAAAAAGTGGCAGAACAACATTGTTGAGAAGGATAGTATATTGGACAGAGTGGCAAGATTAGTTATACAATTAATAGCAAATACCAAATTCAGATAATTCAGATTTATGCCACAACAAGTTTTCATAGTGATGCAATAGTAGAAGATTATTATATAGATGTACAAAAGGTTTTTGATCAGAGTAAACAACATTTTAAATTATTATGGCAGACATTAATGCTAGAATTGGTAAACAAATGAAAGATGAAAGTGCTGTAGGTAATTTTGGTTATGGTAATAAAAATGAAAGAGGACATAGAATTGTAAAGTTTGTAGAAAAAGAAAAACTTTATGTTATGAATTCTTTTTTTGAAAAAAATGTTAAAAGAAAATTAACATGGAAGCATCCAAATGAAGGTACAGCAGAATTGGATTATATTTTGCCTAACTGAAACTACATATTTCAAGATTATAATGTTCTTAATAAATTTAACTCAGGAAGTGATCATCGATTTGTAAGATGTAAGATACGTGTTAATGCAAAACTAGAGAGACAACAATTATTAAGAAAACAATATTTACAGTTGATATTCCTATTCTTCAGAAATATTCTAATGAATTTACATTAGAACTTACAAATTGGTTTCAAGTTTTAGTAGAATTTGAACATGATTCAGATTTGAATGAAATTAATAAGAAAATAATTGATACACTTTTAAAAACTGCAACAAAGATAGCTGGTAGAAAAAAGCAGTAATGGACCAATAAAATTTTAACTGAGACTAGACAATTAATGAAGAAAAAAGGAATATGAAGATATACAAAAATGAAGCATTAAAAAGGAATGAATATATCAAATTTTGTAAAATGGTGTGAAAAAGAGTTAATAATGATATAAGAAAATATAACTGTGAACTAACAAGAAAAGCTGTAGAAGAGAATAAAAGTCTCAAGAGTGTGAAACAACATTTTGGTATTGGTAGGAAACTTATATCTTCAATAATAAAAAATGTAAAATTATTACTAAAAAGAGAGATGACATTATGAAATGGATAGAAGACTTTTATCAAAAATTATATAGCAATAAAGAACAAGTACCTCTTATATCTATTACATCTTCTGAATTGCCCAGAATTTTAAATGAAGAAGTGAGATACATAATTAAATGTATGAAAAAAGAAAAGGCTCCAGGTAATCATGGAATTATAATTGATATATTAAAAGAAGCAGGTGAAGAAATAGATTTTTTTTAGCAAAGTTATATACCAAATGTCTAAATGATAAAGATGTATCAGATGATTGGAAAAATGTAATATTAATATTTAAAAGAGGTAATGAAAAAGATATTAGAAATTACAGACCTATCAGCCTTTTATCAGTTCTACACAAAATTTTTACCAAGATAATTACGCTCATCTACAGAGAACATTGGATTTCGACTAACCAAGAGAACAAGCTAGATTTAAAAGTGGTTTTAGTATAATAGATCGTATTCAGGCATTGAGAAAATTTATAGAAAGTACAAATGAATATGAGTTGCCATTCTGCTTTGGTTTTGTAGATTATGAAAAGGCATTTTATTCTATAGACATTTCTTCAGTGATTAAAACATCAAAGTATAAATCCAGCATATTGTCATATTTTAAAAAATATTTATAAAAATGCAATTGTAGCAATTGATTACATAATGATACTGGGAATTTCAACATTGAGAAGGGTATAAGACAGGGTGACTCCATATCTCCAAAATTTTTTACAGCAGTGCTTATTTTGTGGCTTAAAATGGGAAGCTAAAGGAGTAAAATTTAATGGAGATTATTTAAGTCATTTACATTTTTCAGATGTTTTAGTTGTTTTTGCAAATAATGCTTTAGAGCTGCAGGAAATGTTGCAGGAGTTATCAGATGAAAATCGGAAAGTAGGACTAAAGATAAATGTTAAAAAGTCTAAAGTAATGGATTTTCTCAAAATATGAAAATAAAGACTGACTATGATAAGTTAGAAGAAGTTAACAGTTACAAATACCTTGGTCAGATTACTAATATAGATGGAAACATAATGGATGAAATTAATCATAGAATTAAACTTGATTGGAGTGCTTTTGGTAGAAATAACTTGTTTGAAAAGGAAGCTTTTTAACAAATTTGTTTTACCAGTTCTTACTTATGGATATGAGACTTGGTCATTTAATAGAAGAGCAATACAGAGATTTCAGACCACTCAAAGAAGTATAGAGAGATGCATTTTGGGAGTAATAAGAAAAGATCAAAAATACAATATATGGGTAAGAGAACAAACAGGTGTTATTGACATCATTGAAGAATTAAAAGACTGAAGTGGAATTCAGAGATGATAATAGATGTACAATTGAAATCTGAAATGGATTACAAGATAAAAGGTGCAGAAAGAAAACCACACGTGAGATGAATGGGTGAAATAAGAAAGTATGCAGGGGTGGTGTGCAGAAGAGAAGTTAAAGATCGGAGAAGATGGATTGAACTTGAAGAGACTTTCATTCTACAGTGGATTGTTAATGGTTGATGATGATGATGATGATTTACATTCTGAAAATATTTATTACAATAAACCATCTGAATTAGATTTCATGATGATGCTAGGAATGACTATTAATAAGATTTTTGATTTGATAATTTCTTTTAAACTTTTTCCAATTTAGTGTTACATTTTGCAATGCAAATGGTTGTTTTTACAAATAATGATTTAATAAGTTGTGGAATATTTTGTAAAAGATATATTGAAGCAAGAATATATTACTTATGATAAATACTAAGGCTTTGTAAACAATTAATAATATATTGATTAATAATAATGAATTAATTCACATGTAATATTTTAGTCAAATTATTAAAGCAGATGAAAAATGTGCTAATGAAATCATATATTAAATTACATTTGCATAATATGCTTTTTGATTAAATAATATTAAAAAGGAAATATTACAAGGTGCTTGAATTGAGGTATTTAATAAAATTTCATTGCTGAGATTAATAATATGGTTTATAACAGTTAAATATTAAACATGACTGATATTATTGTAATGATAGGCTGGTCATGTTGTTAAAAATGATGACAAATATTGAGAAGCTGAAGTTTAAATTGAATATCAAATCTTACATAAGGCATTAAAAAGACTATATGTGAGTTAGCTAAAAGTGTTCTAGTATTTTGAACAAGAGGTGTTTATGAAGAGAAGCCATGTTTACATAGTGGTTTCAGTTTGGAAAGGAATGACAATAGTTGTAAACAATATTGCTGTTAATACTTGCATTCATATTAAATAATTTTGTGTTTGGAAAACTTTACTATTATTAAACATAAATATTATATGTTTAGTGCTTTTTAAAATCTTTTGAAGCTTGAACATACTACTGACCATCGGATCTCATTCATTTCAATTAATTGAGTGAAAGGAGATTTTTTTACATTAGTCTGCTAGTGGAATAGAATAGTTATTTGCATGTCAATAATACTTGGTTTCAATCCAGAAATTGTGTGTAACCATCTATCAGATGATTACTGTGCTAAATCATTTTTGTGATTACATACTAAATTTTTTAGTTCTCTACATCCTATGATAAATTATATGTTGTATAGGGACATATACACATCACTAAATCACGTTAAATTTGCAGTTACAATTTAAATTAATAATTTTTAAGCATAACTGAATATAAAATATTAATTTGTCTTTGACTACATATAAATACTTTAAAATATTTCTCACTTATTTTTTAGAAATTAATTTGTAGTAATTATAGATGATTTTTTTGTTTTTTATTTTTTTGATTTGCAAAGTTTGTATTGCTTTATAATTCTAGTTTTTTAATTTTTTTAGAAATTCCTCTCATTTAATAAGTAGCATCAAATCAATGCAAGCATTCTAGGATATATTAATGGCCTTTTGCCAATTATAAAATTTTTCACATCATCTATTATTAAGAGCATATTGTATTTTTATGCTCAATAAAATTATTATTATAAATAAGACATTTAAAAATAAAAAATCTTAAATAGAAATAAATCCAAAGTCAAGTTGGATATTTGAGACTGTCTTTTGAATTTTAATAATACCCATTTTAAAGGCAGCATAGCCCATTAATAAGGTTTTTAAATAGGATAAATCACAAAGTGTTCAAATAATTATTTAATCATATCAATAAATTCTGCATTAATGATAACGAAATAGAACTATAAACTGCCAGTAAGTAAGTGACACTCAAAGGTATCATTAATTATTTACTTCAACATAAAGACATTATTTTAAAATTTATTTTAAAGTATTGTAAGGTAGAGGCTTCTCATATTACACCTGACAGGTATATAGTTGTCAGACTTCTTAAAAGTGTGATTGTTTGTTTCATATTTCATGACTATTGTGTGATGATTATAATTATGATTATAGTATATATGGGTAGAATTTCACTAGCCATTGACTAGATAATGTGAGTGATCAGTAATGGCTGAACCACTGGGTCCACATAAGCAATGTCAGATCAGATCTAATCAAAATGTTGGTGTTTTAGTAGTAATAAAAAAAATTAAAGCTTTGGAATAATCTAAAACTGTTATATATATATATGATATTAAGCAATTGTCTAATGGATATGATAAACTTTTATTATTATTTTTAAATAAAATATATTTATGTTTCAACTTAGTATAGAAATGATTATTATAGAAAAAGTATTGCAAAATATCAGATAATGCTTGGAGAAATTTTTACACAGGAAAAGTTTTGTATTTATTTATTTATTTAGTATTATAAAAAAAAAAATGAAAATAAGAATATTATACTATAACCTGCGGGTAGGATTCTATTTTTTAGACTTTTTTTTTTTTAGAAAGTTGTAAAGAATAACATTTTGCTGAGTTAGAAATAAATAAAACCATTTGCGTATTAATAATTCAAATTCAAATTATATAAAAAATGAAATGAAATAATAAAATAGAAAAATAATTTATAGAGAAACTGTATACAAATTTCTGAAGATTATATATATAGTGTGTGTGTGTGTTTGTTTGTGTGTAACCAATCAAATCTTCCAGATATGCTGCACACTATTTCAAAAAATTATTATTAATTAATGAGTTATTAACCCACTATTTAATATTCCAGATGAATATATCACTATGCATACATTTCATAAATAACTTCCAATTATTAAATGATCTAGAAATTTAAAACATCTGAACACCCATATAAAATATATAGCTTGACCCTCTATTTATATATTTTGATTGTGTCTGCATTATATAAAAAAGTGAATATTGTAGCAATTGGTCTTGCATATATATAATATTAAACGCTTTATGACATCAGTATGCTTAAATTAAAATAAGTTGTAATCAAAGTATTAATAGAACGTTAAACTATCTTTTCTCTGTAAATGTTTAAATATTTCAAATATTTAGCTCACCTAACAGGTAGAGGTTGTCCATTAAATGCATAAATTAAGAGAAGAATTGGTCTCAAAAATTTTATGCTAGACAATATCTCACAATTTTATGACAAGATTTAGATGACTGCACATCTGGAAGATTTGATTAGTTACAAATATATCATATATGCATTAGGCAGTTGATTTTGCATATAAATTGCAATGGATAGTATAAGATGTACAAGATGGATGATTTAATAGGATAATAGATAATGAATGCATTGATGCAGTATTAGATTTTATTACAGATATTATCTTAATTTTTTAATCAGGATTCAAAAACATTACATATGAATAAGGAGATTTGTATTGCATATCATTGATCACTTTTCAGTTAGTTGTGCATCCATTTGGATGCAACAAGGTTTTTCCATAGAATGTATAATAAAGTAAGTCAAATCATTAATTATCTTTATCAATTTCATTTATATATGTATATAATCTATTTAACTAAAATGGTATATTACATAGAAATAAATATATAATAACTCAAATTAAAACACCACATACATATTCCTCATAAGAAAATATTATATACCATATTATTCATGATTCCATTTCCACACAAATAACGTATTCTAATGATATTAATAAATGGTATTTCTGTATTGGTTGTCAGTCAGAGAAATCTCTGCTCTAACTGAATTTAAAAAGATGAAACAGAATATAAATACCTACATTAGAATTTCTATTCTGAGCTATACCTAAATTAACAATTTTAAAAATTAGAAACTATCTTACCATGGTATGACATTAACAAACATATATTAAACTATAATATAATGTGTAAAACTTCTATTTCATTTTCATCTTTTTTTTTGACTTTTATTATATTATTTTCAACATATAACTTGACTTCTTACTATTATTCCATGTAACTAAATGGGTTTTGAGATATGGATATACCAATCCTATCTATAATATTCATAAATAAATATCAAAATAAATTTCACAGATAATACTTGGGTTAGGAAATAGTTTTATATTTATTGTAAACCAAATTATTTTAAAAGATTCTTAGTTAGTCACTGATTTATATAATATTATATTTCATAATCTCTTTAACTTCATGTTTAAATATGAAATGATTATTTATTTTAGAATTTAGCTGTAGATAACATAAATAACAACAGCTGAAAAGGGAATAAAATAATGAAAGTAGTAACCAAAGATGACATTTTATAAATGCTAACAATGCCTGTTTGAACTCAATTATTTGGTTCACCAAAATTATTTAATTTGATCTTTCTTTTGCAAAACAATGATCATAAAATATTTGTTGGCTATTGTATCCAAAGTACTTAATTTTTTTAATATATCAGATGCCTAAAATCTGTCTTTGAAACTATATTTTAATATTCATTGAAAGAAAAGTTTATCCCTCAGTTATACCATACCATGACTACAATGTTCCATAACAAATTTATTAATCTAATGAGGTACAAGGGAGTTTTCTATTAAACATGTGTCCTTGTTTTCTATTACTTGAAGACAACTATTTACTCTCAAGATATCACATGATCACCATCTCTATACTAGCACATAATTTGTTGTAAACAAAGGCAAAACTCCCCATACAGTAGTGCCACCCTGTGCCAAACAGAGTAATCAATGGATGCCAGAAGGCTTGTGCATAAAATCCCTATCTAGTGCCTACTCATCCAATATCCCCAGACTAGTTTCTGGCTTGTGGCCATCATCAGTGAGGAGCCTTGGATCTGAGAGCACTGCACCTAGATCTTAGGATCTAATGCAACCCTCCAGCAGCCACCTTTTAACTCTACTTTACTACATAACTATGAGAATGAAATTGAAAACATTGTTAATATCTTCAATCTAAGCTCAATAGCTTATATAGTCATATGGGTCTGAACTCAATTCAGCACCCATACATTTTGGTGTCTTTGGTTCTTAAACAACCATAGCCACCACTATCCTATTAGGCAGGATTGGTGTTAAACCATCAACATCACATGATCACCATCTCTATACTAGCACATAATTTGTTGTAAACAAAGGCAAAACTCCCCATAAAGTAGTGCCACCCTGTGCCAAACAGAGTAATCAATGGATGCCAGAAGGCTTGTGCATAAAATCCCTATCTAGTGCCTACTCATCCAATATCCCCAGACTAGTTTCTGGCTTGTGGCCATCATCAGTGAGGAGCCTTGGATCTGAGAGCACTGCACCTAGATCTTAGGATCTAATGCAACCCTCCAGCAGCCACCTTTTAACTCTATTTTACTACATAACTATGAGAATGAAATTGAAAACATTGTTAATATCTTCAATCTAAGCTCAATAGCTTATATAGTCATATGGGTCTGAACTCAATTTCTACACAAAAATAGCTGAAATCGATGGAAAATTAAAATTAAAATGCCTAAGGCAAGATATCAAAAGTAAGTAAAAATCAAGTAAAAAATTTTGCCTAAGGCAAGTATAAAATCAAGTGAAATAATACGTAAATTTTAAAAAAGTACACATAGAACAAATCCTAAACCCCCACAAAAATTATAACACCTAAGACAAACAAATCAAAAAATTAAAAATCAAACAAATTCTAAAAAAAAAACAAAAAAAAACGCTATGAAATTCGAATTAGGCAACAAAAACAGAAAAACTTTAATGGTAAAAATCAAAAAATTAACAATGGCAGGCAGATGGTGCTCAATTAAAATGGCGAGAGATTATATAAACTAAAGAGCAAAATGAACATTACACGGAGAGCTTCTATTTATCAAATTAATTATACTCTGCTTTATATCGATAAGCTTTCTATTAATTTTAATATCAAACATAATTGATAAATCATAAATATTAATATTATTTGTGCTCAAATATTTTTTTAGGTATAGAACACAAGCATACACACACACACGGTGTATATTAAAGAATAAAGAAAATTACAAGAAAAAAAGCAATCATGTCCAAATCCATTTATTTAGATGTAGAATATTATTTTAAAATTATGAATAGTTTCTCAGTTGATCACTTTCAAAAGTCTTTATTCTCTGCTTTGAAATTATGACATATACAGTAATCAAAAATAAGTCAAATACCCCCCCCCCCACACACACACTCTGCAGGCAAACCAAAATAAAAAAGCAACACAGATATGGATAAGCTTTCTATTAATTTTAATATCAAACATAATTGATAAATCATAAATATGAATATTATTTGTGCTCAAATATTATATATATATATATATAAAACACAAACATACACACACTGCGTATATTAACAAATGATTAAAGAAAATTACAAGAGAAAACATCATGTCCAAATCCACTTATTTAGATGTAGAATATTATTTTAAAATTACGAATAGTTTCTCAGTTGATCACTTTCTAAAAGTCAATTTACCATCATTTGGTTAATGCTGTAATATAGGAGTGAAGAAATATATGCAATAAAAGTTTATACTACCTGTGTTTCTCCCTGGGATAATGATGAAAATATTAAAACAATGGTAATAATTTGTTCGGCTGGTGACTTCCTATGTGTTTAATCTAATTAATTTCAGGAATTGGTATTGATTTATTTGGGAGGAGGTTACTGGTGAAATATTTCAGGAGCGTCTTCTTTCCAGTATTGGCAAAATTATTTATTATAATTATTAAAAATGAAAAATACTTAATTGTAAATTATTAGGAAAAATATAGTTAGTAATAAATTTGGCTGACGTAGAACGTGCTCATACTCTGCGTGAAAATGTCTTGATATATGTAAATGAGAATATTCAAATGAGTTAATGTTAAGTGATTTTTCGAAATGTCACACGTGTCTCTTCTGTTGATTGCATGGATGTCTCTGTTAATGTAGAATGCCTCTTTTATCTTTCTCCTGTAGTCGTTTGGTTCTGAGCATAAAATAACGGGGTTAGCGGGTATGAAATTGTGCCCTGATTGTTTAGTATGTTCAAAAATGCAGAAGATGTACTGCTGTTCGTTTGGGCTCTATTGAAGGTGTACCGATGTTGAGAACCTGGTGTTAATTGTGGCTTCGTTCCCCATAATATGTGGCGTGGCATCCGGTGGGGGAGGAAATGGAGTACACCACATGTGGGGTGGGCTGGATCAATGTAATCTTTGGAGTTATTGATCAACCTATTAGTGTTGGGTGGAGTTCTGAATATTATGCTGAATTTGTTGCTTAAGGTTTTCGTTAGTTTATTGGATATTTTAGGGATGTAGGGGACGTTATTCTGGGTAGATTGGTGGAGGCAATTTATCATCTATTGTGCTGTAAATTTCATGCTTTCCTCCTAATAGTTTTGATTTGAATCCTGTGTAGTAGGTCTTTAATGTAATTGTTTATTTCCTTCTATGTGTTTATTTACACAAATGATGGTTTCTAAATAGAAATGCTTTAGCCTGCGATTGTGCTGGTGATTTAGAATGGTGGTTTCAAATGGTTTAAGCATTTTGTAATCTATTGCGTGGCGGTCTCTTGACAAGGAAAGATCAAGATATTTGAGTTCGTTATTGTTTTCATATATGATAGAGAAAAATAGTTTAGTTGTGCTTTGTATTCGGTGTATATTTAAAATATTATTTTTAGATGCTATAATGAAATTCATCTACATATGATATATATGAAGTCTGGGTTAGTGTTGAAATATTTTGGAATAATGGATTTCTTATCTGAGCTCTTGTGTACCATTTATCTTCGAAAAGAGTGAAAATTGGGGGTTAAATCTTTTTAAAAGAAGTATAAAATTAATTTTATTTTTTTGGTAAAAAATATTTTCAAAAATTTTTTTTATATATTTTGAGGGATTTTTTTTTTTTTTTTGGTTCAAAAAAAAAAAAAATTATTTTTTTTTTTTTTTTAAAATTATAAAAAAAAAAGGGAAAATTTTATATCTAACCCGTTATTTTATGCTCAGAACCAAACGACTACAGGAGAAAGATAAAAGAGGCATTCTACATTAACAGAGACATCCATGCAATCAACAGAAGAGACACGTGCTTCAACATTTCGAAAAAATGGGCTACTTAACATTAACTCATTTGAATATTCTCATTTACATATATCAAGTACATTTTCACGAAGGCTATGAGTATGAGGCACGTTTCCTCGAAAACGTTCAGCCAAATTTATTACTAACTATATTTTTTCTCTAATAATTTACAATTAAGTATTTTTCATTTTTACAAATAAGGAGAAATTAAAACCACATTTATAATTATTAAAATTATTTATTATAGATTCGATCTAATTCAGCTGGAATTTAGTATTGAATCATACATTTTAATAACGTGTGGAGAATTATTTTCTTCAAAGTAGTATCAGATGACCTGTCCTTACCAAAAAATATATTATTCTCTATATTTCTTTTTTTGTAGACTCATTTTTTTCTAGAAAGTTATCACCTACGTGGTTTTTGAGGTCCAGTTTCTCTTTAAACAAAGCAAAAGGCTTTCCACACCTTTTTGTCTTTTCAAGGTCAGGAAATTTTGTTGACCACCTGAAATTTGTTTCTGATTTTTATTTTTTTGTTTTTCTTTTTACATTATTCACATAATAATGTATACAGTTTTAATTTTTTTTCATTTAAGATCTCTTTTCTCTATTATAATAAAATGAATTGCATTAGCTTCTATCTTCGAAATCAAATTTATATTTGTTGAATTTCGTTCATTCGTCTATCCATCCATACAGCATATATATATACTCGTGTTTCAATAAAATACGAGAGAATAAACACCCCTCCCCTTTCATACTTCGTCTTTATTTTAACCCTTCCTCTACCAATTTAAAAAGTCAAATATACTCGAATAAATAATATAGGAACTATATACACATGTGTGTGTACAAATTTTTCTTTTGTGAAACAGGGTTTGAATCCACCCTGTCACAATATATATATGGATGTTCTCAAAATATAAAAATAAAGATTGATTATGATGAGTTAAAAAAAGTTAAACAATTACAAATACCTTGGTTGGATTATTAATACAGATGGAAATATAATGGAGATGAAATTAATCATAGAATGAAAAAGGAAGATTTTTAATAAATGTGTTTTACCAGTTCTTACTTATGGATCTGAGACGTGGACACTTAATAGAAGAGCAACATAGAGATTTCAGACCACTCGGAGAAGTATGGAGAGATGCATGTTTGGAGTAACAAGAATAAATCTAAACCACAATATATGGGTAATAGAACACACAGGTGTTACTGACCTCATTGAAAAAAATAAAAAACTGAAGTGGAGTTGGGCTGGACATAATGCTAGAAAAGATGATAATAGATGGACAGTTGAAATCTTAAAGTGAATTCCAAGAGATTGTAAAAGACCCAAAAAGGGACCACATGTGAGATGAATGAAATGAGAAAGTGTGCAGGGGTGATGTGAAGAAAGCTAAAAATCGGAGATTGATTGAACTTGGAGAGACCTTCATCCTGCAGTGAATTGATAATGGTTGTTGATGATGATTTCAGCCTAGTTTTAAAAAATGCTATTATTTGAACTAATTTATTAAATATTATTTAGTAATATTTAAATTTACATCCACACATACTAATATTTATATGTATATCCGCACATATATGTACATATCATCATCATCATCATTATCAACCATTATCAATCCACTGCAGGATGAAGATCTCTCCAAGTTTAATCCATCTTCTCCCATCTTTAGCTTCTCTTCTCCACAACACCCCTGCACATTTTCTTATTTCATCCATCCATCTCACATGTGGTCTCTTTCTGGGTCTTTTACAATCTCTTGGAATCCAGTTTAAAATTTCAATTGTCCATTTATTATCATCTCTTCTAACAATATGTCCAGCCCAACTCCATTTCAATCTTTTAATTTTTTCAATAAGGTCAGTAACACCTGTTTGTTGTCTTACCCATACATTGTGTTTTCGATCTCTTCTTGTTACTCCCAACATACATCTCTCCATACTCCTTTGAGTGGTCTGAAGTCTCTGTATTGCTCTTCTATTAAGTGTCCAAGTCTCAGATCCATAAGTAAGAACTGGTAAAACACATTTGTTAAAAACCATCCTTTTCAAACACATAGGCATATTTCCTTTTAGTATCAAGTTATTTCTACCAAAAGCACTCCAACCAAGTTTAATTCTATGATTAATTTCCTCCATTATGTTTCCATCTGTATTAATAATCTGACCAAGGTATTTGTAACTGTTAACTTCTTCTAATTCTTCATAATCAATCTTTATTTTCATATTTTGAGCAAATCGATTAAACATTACTTTAGTCTTTTTAACATTTATCTTTAGTCCTACTTTTCTACTTTCATCTGCTAACTCCTGCAACATTTCCTGCAGCTCTGAAGCATTATTTGCAAAAACAACTACATCATCTGCGAAATCTAAATGACTTAAATACTCTCCATTTACTTTCACTCCTTTAGTTTCCCATTTTAATCCACAAAATACTTCTTGCAGCACTGCTGTAAAGAGTTTTGGAGATATGGAGTCACCCTTACCCCTTTCTCAATGTTGATTTTTCCAGTATCATTATGTAATCTAATTGTTGCTGTTGCATTTTTATAAATATTCTTTAAAATATGACAATATCCTGGATCTATACCTTGATGATCCAATGCTTTAATCACTGAAGAAATGTGTATAGAATCGAATGCCTTTTCATAATCTACAAATCCAAAACATAATGACAACTCATATTTGTTTGTCCTTTCTATGACTTCTCTCAATACCTGGATATGATCTATTGTACTAAAACCACTTTTAAATCCAGCTTGTTCTCTTGGTTGGTGGAAATCCAAAGTTCTCTGTAGACGAGTTGTAATTATCTTGGTAAAATTTTTATATAAAACTGATAAAAGGCTGATAGGTCTGTAATTTCTAATATCTTCTTTATCACCTTTTTTAAATATTAATATTATTACTGCATTCTTCCAATCTTCTGGTACATCTTTATCATTTAGACATTTGGTATATAACTTTGCTAAAATTGTTTCTATTTCTTCACCTGCTTCTTTTAATATATCAATTATAATTCCATCATTTCCTGGAGCCTTTCCTTTCTTCATACACTTAATTGCATGTCTCACTTCTTCATTTAAAATTCTGGGCAATTTGGAAGATGTAATAGATATAGGAGGTACTTGTTCTTTATTACTATATAATTCTTGATAAAAATCTTCTACCAATTTCATGATGTCATCTCTCTTTTTAGTAATAATTCCATCTTTTTTTTTATTGCAGATATAAATTTCCTACCAATACCAAAATGTTGTTTAACATTTTTGAGACTTTTATTTTCTTCTACAGCTTTCCTTGCTATTTCACAGTTATACTTTCTTATATCATTTTCAACTCTTTTCTGTACCATTTTACAAAATTCGAGATATTCAATTCTTTTTAATACATCATTTTTGTATATCTTCATATTCCTTCTTTTCTTCATAAATTCTCTAGTCTCAGTAGAAATTTTATTAGTCAATTGCTGCTTTTTTCTACCAGCTATGTTTGTTGCAGTTTTTAAAAGTGTATCAGTTATTTTCATATTAATTTCATTCAAATCTGTATCATGTTCAAAATCTCCTAACACTTGAAACCTATTTGTAAGTTCTAATTTAAATTCATTAGAATGTTTCTGAAGATTAGGAATATCAACTGTAAATATTGTTTTTCTTAATAATTTTTGTCTCTCTAGTTTTACATTAACATGTAACTTACACCTTACTAATCGATGATCACTTCCTGTGTTAAATTTATTAAGAACATTACAATCTTGAAATATGTATTTTCTGTTAGTCAAAATATAATCCAATTCTGCTGTACCTTCATTTGGATGCTTCCATGTCCATTTCCTTTTAACATTTTTCTCAAAAAATGAATTCATAATATAAAGTTTTTCTTTTTCTGCAAACTCCACAAGTCTATGTCCTCTCTCATTTCTATTACCATAACCAAAATTACCTACAGCAATTTCATCTTTCATTTGTCTACCAATTCTAGCATTAAAGTCTCCCATAACAATTTTAAAATGTTGTTTACTCTGATCAAAAGCCTTTTGTACATCCATATAAAAATCTTCTACTACTTCATCACTATGAGAACTTGTTGGGGCATAAACCTGAATTATCTGCATTTGGTATCTGCTATTAAGTTGTATAACTAATCTTGCCACTCTGTACGATACACCATCAATCTCCACAATATTGTTCTTCCACTTTTTATTTATAATGAATCCTACTCCACTTGTATTTCCAATATGTGTGCCTTTATAATAGAGTATATGTCCACTTTTTAAATCAATTGTTTCTTCTCCTTTTCTTCTAACTTCACAAAGTCCAATAATGTCCCATTTAATATAAGACAGTTCTTCTTCTAATTTTTGCAATCTTCCTTCACTTGAAAGTGATCTGCAGTTGTAAGTACCTAAATAAAAAGTCATCATCAAATGGCAGCCTGGGTGCGCAATCAGGGGATTCTTAGCACCCTCTGCCTTCGGCCACCAAACGCTGCCTTGGTTGGTGACTTTACAGCCTCCTGGGAATAAGGGCCATGCTTTATTTTTGTCTGTCATAATTGTATATATGTATTGGAAAAATATTTATCATTTACACAAACATTCATTCTGCCTTATCATGCACTGAGAAGAAAGACCACAGTGTTTCTTGATTTTAAACTCAGAGGTAAAAAGCCAATAAACTCACCATGCTGGCTAATGCATGTTGGTGAGCAGCCCATCCATGTTCGTATACTATATGAATAATCACATAGTAATAACAGCTGCAATGACAAGAACGTATGGAGTGGACATTAGGAATTTGCCCTGCTCGGTTTCTTTAAAGCCTCAAGAGGAATCAAAGGGTCTCCTTTCAGTTAATAGCAAACTCCTTTCTGCAGCCATATGTACATATATATATTACTAAATAATATTTAATAAATTACATCAAATTATATTTTACATCCACACATACTAATATTTATATGTATATCTGCACATATATGTACATATAGATATTACTAAATAATATTTAATAAATTAGCTCAAATTAATATCATTTTTGTAAACTATTAGTATGTGTGGATGTACATATAAATATCACTAAATAATATTTAATAAATTAGTTCAAATAATAGCATTTTTTAAAACTAGGCTGAAATCATCATCAACAACCTTTATCAATTCACTGCAGGATGAAGGTCTCTCCGAGTTAAATCAATCTCCGATTTTTAGCTTTCTCCACATCACCCCTTGCACACTTTCTTATTTCATCCATCTCACATGTGGTCCTTTTCTGGGTCTTTTACAATCTCTTGGAATTCACTTTAAGATTTCAACTGTCCATCTATTATCATCTTTTCTAGCAATATGTCCAGCCCAACTCCACTTCAGTCTTTTATTTTTTTTTTCAATGAGGTCAGTAACACCTGTTTGTTCTATTACCCATATATTGCGGTTTCGATTTCTTCTTGCTACTCCTAACATGCATCTCTCCATACTACTCCGAGTGGTCTGAAGTCTCTATGTTGCTCTTCTATTAAGTGTCCAAGTCTCAGATCCATAAGTAAAAACTGGTAAAACACATCTATTAAAAATATTCCTTTTTTATTCTATTATTAATTTCATCTCCATAATGTTTCCATCTGTATTAATAATCCAACCAAGGTATGTGTAATTGTTTAACTTCTTTTAACTAATCATAATCAATATTTATTTTCATATTTTGAGAACATCCATATATATATTTATATTGTGACAGGGTGGCTTTAAACCCTGTTTCACCAAAGAAAAATTTGTACACACACATGTGTATATAGTTCTTATATTATTTATTTGAGTATATTTGATTTTTTAAATTGGTAGAGGAAGGGTTAAAATAAAGATGAAGTATGAACGGGGAGGGGTGTTTATTCTCTTGTATTTTATTGAAACATGAGTATATATATATATGCTGTATGGATAGATGGACGAATGAACAAAATTCAACAAAAATAAATTTGATTTTGATGATAGAAGCTAATGCAGTTTATTTTATTATAATAGAGAAAAGAGATTTTAAATGAAAAAAAAAATTAAAACTGTATACATTATTATGTAAATAATGTAAAAAGAAAAACAAAAAAATAAAAGTCAAAAACAAATTTCATGTGGTCAACAAATATTCCTGACCTTGATAAGACAAAAAGGTGGGGAAAGCTTTTTGCTTTGTTTAAAGAGAAACTGGACCTCAAAACCATGTGGGTGATAACTTTCTAGAAAAAAATGAGTCTACAAAAAAAGAAATATAGAGAATAATATATTTTTTGGTAAGGACAGGTCATCTGATACTACTTTAAAGAAAATAATTCTCCGCACGTTATTAAAATGTATGATTCAATACTAAATTCCAGCTGAATTAGATCGAATCTATAATAAATAATTTTAATAATTATAATAAATAATTTTGCCAATACTGGAAAGAAGACGCTCCTGAAATATTTCACCAGTAACCTCCTCCCAAAAAAATCAATACCAATTCCTGAAATTAATTAGATTAAACACATAGGAAGTCACCAGCCGAACAAATTATTACCATTGTTTTAATATTTTCATCATTATCTCAGGGAGAAACACAGGTAGTATAAACTTTTATTGCATATATTTCTTCACTCCTATATTACAGCATTAACCAAATGATGGTAAATTGACTTTTAGAAAGTGATCAACTGAGAAACTATTCGTAATTTTAAAATAGTATTCTACATCTAAATAAGTGGATTTGGACATGATTGCTTTTCTCTTGTAATTTTCTTTATTCATTTGTTAATATACTCAGTGTGTGTATGTTTGTGTTTTATATATATAAAATATTTGAGCACAAATAATATTCATATTTATGATTTATCAAATATGTTTGATATTAAAATTAATAGAAAGCTTATCCATATCTGTGTTGCTTTTTTATTTTGGTTTGCCTGCAGAGTGTGGGGTGGGAGTGGTATTTGACTTATTTTTGATTACTGTATATGCCATAATTTCAACTCAGAGAACAAAGACTTTTGAAAGTGATTAACTGAGAAACTATTCATAATTTTAAAATAATATTCTACATCTAAATAAATGGATTTGGACATGATTGCTTTTCTCTTGTAATTTTCTTTATTCAGTAATATACTCCATGTGTGTGTGTGCTTGTGTTCTATACCTATAAAATATTTGAGCACAAATAGTATTAATATTTATGATTTATCAAATTTTTTTGATATTAAAATTCATAGAAAACTTATCGATATAAAGCAGAGTATAATTAATTTGATAAATAGAAGCTCTCGTGTAATGTTCATTTTGCTTTTTAGTTTATATAATCTCCTGCCATTTTAATGAAGCACCATCTGCCTGCCATTGTTAATTTTTTGATTTTTACCATTAAAGTTTTTCTGTTTTTGTTGCCTAATTCGAATTTCATAGTGTTTATTTGGTTTTTTTTAGAATTTGCTTGATTTTTAATTTTTTGATTTGTTTGCCTTAGGTGTTATAATTTTTGTGGGGGTTGAGGATTTGTTCTATGTGTACTTTTTTAAAATTTACGTATTATTTCTCTCTGTGTGTGTACTTTTTTAAAATTTACGTATTATTTCACTTGATTTTATACTTGCCTTAGGCAAAAAATTTTTACTTGATTTTTACTTACTTTTGATATCTTGCCTTAGGCATTTTAATTTTAACTCTTAGACTGTCTTTGACGCAACCTCTCATAAGCAGTTGACGTCACTCTAACTCAGCCGATTCTTATGCTAAAAAATTCGTTCGATACGTTTTAAAGAGATTTTTAAAAGTTCTGTACGATGGTGACCTCTTCCGACTTATTTTACAAGTAAAAAATAAAAAAAAACGCATTTAAACCTAAACAAAGAAAGAACATTATTTGTGATTGGTTCTTAGCAAGCTCTCAGCCGAAAAAGACATTCTGATTGGCTGGAAAGAACAAAGAAACCGCCTGATCAAAGAAAATAAAGATAAACGCTGAGATTTTCATTTCGAATGTGATTTAAGTATTAAAAAAAGTATAATTTGACAAATTAAAAATAATTTTTAAAAAATAAACTAAAAAAACAAAATTATTTTCGAAAAATATCGAAGATTTTTGTAAAAATATTGAAGCTGTAGTAAAAAGAAATATTTACTTTTCTATAACGTAAAAGTCGATCTTTTTGTTTATATTATAGCTTTTATGTTGCCGAAATTGAATATTTTAGAATAAATAAATAGCAATTTATTTTTGAAAGAACTTTCGATCTCTTCATAACCTGAAAAATTAATAATATACTTTTTATAAACGTATCTGAGTTGAATTTAATATTATAGGCGAATATGTTTTAACAATAGGCTTTGTCTTCAGTTTGTGAGTTGGCCAATTAAAAGATTTGATTTTTACCTCATACAACCAATGATTTAATTAGCAGTTAAAAGGTTAATGGTTATTTTGTGTAATTTTACCAATTTTGTGTGTGTGTACTTTTTTACGTATTATTTCACTTGTGTGTGTGTGTACTTTTTTAAAATTTTACGTATTATTTCACTTGATTTTATACTTGCCTGAGGCAAAAATTTTTACTTGATTTTTACTTACTTTTGATATCTTGCCTTAGGCATTTTAATTTTAATTTTCCATCGATTTCAGCTATTTTTGTATAGAAATTTATTACTTACAGGTCTCTTGGTGGTTCTGCAGCACCACCTGGTGGCTTATCCAGTATGTGAGAAAAGCACCGAGTTGTTAAACTTGACTCTTGAAGTTTTATGAATATGATGGCTACTTTAGAAATGAGTATAAGAAAATGTTATTACCTAGGATTTTGAACATGGATATTTCTTGCTGTTTGCTGCTTCTAATAAAGTATTTCTAACCGGTTAGATTTGAAGTTTTCTTGTGGAGATTTGATGCTGATTATTCCAAGGCATTTTCTTTAAGACAGTTAGATATTGAGCAGCTTCAGGTTGTTATGCAGATATTAGTTTTATCAGGTAGATTGGCTGTTTTCATCTGAGTTCAGGCTGGAGAAAGTCGTATGTTTTCCAAGCTTTTAACACTGCATTCTTGATTCTGGATATACAATAAGCTGACTGATATAACTCACTGATAGATTGTATTGAGCTGTTATCTCAAATGCAATTGAACCCAACTCGACTCAACTCGAACTCAACTCAAACTCGACTAACTGTCCGATAAAAAAATGACTATTTATACATACAACATGTTGTCATTTTGATATTCTCCAGCTATATCTGTTGTCAAAATTCCTTTGCTAATCTTTTAATTACATGTTTTTGGAAATCATTTAATTAGCCATGCAAATGTGTTGTTTTATATTTTTAATTAGTAGCCATCGCTGAGTGTTTTTTAATTTTTTAACTATCATTTATTTTTTTTAGTATTTAATACACATACATTATATTTACAGTCACATGCACATATATAATTTGAGATCTATTCACTATTTAGTTTAAAGATGAGCCATTTTTTTCCTTTCTTTAACTTAAATAAAAGATATTTATGTTTTTAAACTTTTAACTTATATTTCAATTAATAATAATATGATAAAAACTCTTTATTTCTTTTATGAAACTTTAACTTGACACTTCTAAAGTGAACCCCCTCCCCCTTTTTAATTAAATAAATGTAACTTTTATTTCAAAACTCTTAAACTTTTACTTTTACGTTTTCTTTTATGAAAGATTTTTATTTTATATATATATAACTACAACCATATATATATATATATATATATATATTGTGATAGCACTCTTCTATTTTAGTATTTAAGTTATTTTAAAATATTACATGAATGACAAACACAAGCTTAATCTTAAGATTTTTTGTTAAATATGCTTGTGATTATATAGCACACACATTAGCATCATCAGCCACTGCAGGATGAATATCTCTCCAAGTTGAATCCATCTTCCCCAATTTTTAGCTTCTTTTCTCCACATCACTCATGCACACTTTCTTATTTCATCCATCAAAGTCATATGTGGTCTCTTTGTGGGTCTTTTAAATCTCTTGGAATCCAGTTTAAGATTTCAATCATCCATCTATTATCATCTCTTTTAGCAATATGTCCAGCCTAACTCTACTTCAATCTTTTAATTTTTTTCAATGAGGTCAGTAACACCTGTTTGTCCTCTTACCCATACATTGTTTTTGATCTCTTCTTGTTACTCCCAACATGCATCTCTCCATACTTCTTTCAGTAGTCTGAAGTTTTTGTATTGCTGTTCTATTAAGTGTCCAAGTCTCAGATCCATAAGTAAGAGCACATTTGTTAAAAATCTTTCTTTTCAAACATATAGGCATATTTTCTTTTAGTGCCATGTTATTTCTACCAAAAGCACTCCAAACAAGTTTAATTCTACGATTAATTTCATCTATTATGTTTCCATCTGTATTCATAATCTGACCAAGATATTTGTAACTGTTAACATCTAATTCATCATAATCAATCTTTATTTTCATATTTTGAGCAAATTTATTAAACATTACTTTAGTCTTCTTAACATTTATCTTTAGTCCTACTTTGATTTGATAACTCCTGCAACATTTGCTGCAACTGTGAAGCATTATTTTCAAAAACAATTACATCATTTGCAAAATCTAAATGACTTAAATAATTTCCATTTATGTTTACTCTTTTACTTTCCATGTGACTTCACAAAATACTTCTTGTAGCACTGCTGTAAAATGTTTTGAAGATATGGAGTCACCTTGCCTTACACCCTTCTCAAAGTTGACTTTCCTAGTACCATTATGTAATGTAATTGTTGCTGTTGCATTTTTATAAATATTCTTTAAAATATACCAATATCTTGGTCTCTACCTTGATGATCCAATGCTTTAATCATTGAAGAAATGTTTATAAAATAAAATGCCTTTTCATAATCTACAAATCCAAAACATTATGGCAACTCACATTCATTTGTTCTTTCTACAACTTATCTCAATACCTGGATATGATCTACTGTATTAAAACCACTTTTAAATCCATCTTATTTTCTTGGTTGGTGAAATTCAATGTTCTTTGTAGATGAGTTGTAATTATCTTTGTAAAAATTTTGTATAAATCTGATAAAGGGCTGATAGATCTGTAATTTGTAATATCTTCTTTATCAATTTTTTAAAATAATAATATTATCACTGCATTCTTCCAATCATCTGGTACATTATCATTTAGACATTTTGTATATAACTTTGCTATTTTTTTATTTCTTCCCCTGCTTCTTTTAATATATGAATTATAATTCTATCATTACCTGGAACCTTTCATTTTTTCATACATTTAATTGCATGTTTCACTTCTTCATTTAAAATTCTGGGCAATTCAGAAGATGTAATAGAAATAAAAAGTACTTGTTTTTTTATTACTATATAATTCTTGATAAAACTCTTTTACCCATTTCATGATGTCATCTCTCTTTTTAGTAATAATTACATCTTTTTTTCTTATTGCAGATATAAATTTTTTACCAATACCAAAATGTTGTTTTACATTTTTGAGACTTTTATTTTCTTTTACAGATTTCTTTGCTAGTTCACACTTATACTTTCTTATATAATTTTGAACTCTTTTCCACACCATTTTACAAAATTCGAGATATTCAATCCTTTTTAATGCATCATTTTTGTATATCTTCATATTCCTTCTTTTTTTTATAAATTCTCTTGTCTCAGTAGAAATTTTATTGGTCAATTGCTGCTTTTTTCTCAGCTATCTTTGTTGCAGTTTTTAAAAGTGTATCAGTTATTTTCATATTACTTTCATTAAAATCCGAATCATGTTCAAATTCTACTAATACTTGAAAGCAATTTGTAAGTTCTAATTTAAATTCATTAGAATGGTACTGGAGATTAGGAGTATCAACTGTATTTTTTTTAATAATTTTTGTGTGTCTAGTTTTGCATTGACATGTATCTTACATATTACTAATTGATGATTACCTTTTGTGTTAAATTTATTAAGAACATTACAACCTTGAAATATGTAGTTTCTGTTAGTCAAAATTTAATCAAATTCTGCTGTACCTTCATTTGGATGCTTCCATGTCCATTTCCTTTTAACATTTTTCTCAAAAAAACAATTCATAATATAAAGGTTTTTTTTTTTCTGCAAACTCCACAAGTCTATGTCCTCTCTCATTTCTATTGCCATAAAAAATTACCTACAGCACTTTCATCTTTCATTTGTTTACCAATTCTAGCATTAAAGTCTCCCATAACAATTATAAAATGTTGTTTCCTCTGATCAAAAGCCTTTTGTACATCCATATAAAAATCATTTCCTACTTCATCACTATGAGAACTTGTTGGGGCATAGACCTGAATTATCTGCATTTTGTATCTGTTATTAAGTTGTATAACTATTCTTGCCACTCTGTCCGATACATCATCAATTTCCACAATGTTGTTCTTTCACTTTTTATTTATAATAAATCCTACTCCACTTGTATTTCCAATATTTGTGCATTTATATTAGAGTGCATTCCCACTTTTTAAATCAATTGTCTCTTCACATTTTCTTCTAACTTTCACAAAGTTCAATAATGTCCCATTTAATATAAGACAGTTCCTCTTCTGATTCTTGCAATTTTCCTTCACTTGAAAGTGATCTGCAGTTGTAAGTTTGTAAATAAAAAGTCATCATTAAATGGCAGCCTGGGTTTGAAATCAGGAGATTCTTAGCACCCCCCCATCTTTGGCTACCAACTGTTGCCTTGGATGGTAACTTTACAGCCTCATAGGAATAAGAGTGATGATTTATTTTTGTCTGTCATAATTGTATATATGCATTGGAAAAATATTTATCATTTACACAAACATTCATTCTGCTTTATCATCCAATTGAGAAGAAAGTCCTAGGTGTTTTTTAATCTTAAACTCAGAGATATAATGTGTGTTGGTGTGCAACCCATCCGTGTTCTTATACTATATACATAAACCCATAGTAATAACAGCTGCAATGACAAGAACGTATGCAGTAGACATTAGGAATTTGCCCTGCTTGCTTCCTTTAAGGCCTCCAAGAGAAATCAAAGGGTTTCCTTTCAGTTAATAGCTAACTCCTTTCTGCAGCCCACATTAGCATAGGTTTGTATTTATTATAGTTTGCTCAGTGTTCTTTCAGCTTGAAAAAAATCTTTGTAAATAAAATTATTAGAAATCTGCTTAAAAATTTATATTACAGGAACAATACTTAATCTATAAAACTTTTATCATTTTTTAATTATTTTGTTTTATTACTTAAAAAACTTAGGGAAATCATTTTTCTATTAAGTCTTGTTTTAATATTTAAAGTGTTACAGTTTATCTAATTTCAAAAAAAAAAATTCGTTTAACTCGTTTTTAAAAGTTCTGTACGATGGTGACATCTTCCGATTTATTTTAGAAGTAAAAAATAAAAAAAAGCATTTTTAAACCTAAACAAAGAAGGAACATTATTTGTGATTGGTTCTTACATGCTCAGCCGAAAAAGACATTCTGATTGGCTGGAAAGAACAAAGAAACTGCCTGATCAAAGAAAATAAAGAAAAACGCTGAGATTTTCATTTCGAATACGATTTAAATTATTATTAAATAATATTTATGGAAATTAAACATAATTTTCAGAGAGAATAATAAAAAAACAAAATTATTTTCGAAAAATATTGAAGATTTAAGTAAATATATTGAAGATGTAGTAAAAAGAAATATTTACTTTTCTATAACGTAAAAGTCGATCTTTTTGTTTACATTATAACTTTTATGTTGCCGATATAGAATATCTTAGAATAAATAAATAGCAATTTATTTTTGAAAGAACTTTCGTTTTCTTCATGACCTGAAAAATTAATTATATACTTTTTATAAACGTATCTGAGTTGAATTTAATATTATAGACGAATATGTTTTAACAATAGGCTTTGTCTTCAGTTTGTGAGTTGGCCAATTAAAAGATTTGATTTTTATCTCATACAACCAATGATTTAATTAGCGGTTTAAGGGTTAAGGGATTAAAAAAGTTCAAATCCATAGAAGCAGTAATTACTGGCTTATATAGTTTTAAAAATGCAAGCAGCTATTCATTGGCTTTATTAATTAAAAATTCTTGGCAAATGAGAGGACGAATTAATTTAAAATTTAGGACTATATAAACCCAGCTGAGAATTATATGATTCATTCTGCTTTCTGCTTTTGTTTTGTCGTGAAGCCAATATTTTGATATTGTTCCCTTTGCCTGCATGTGGTATCCAGCACTTCTATTCTGTGATCTTGTTAAAAAGTATTATCACCTAAAATTCTAGGAAGTGATATTCACTTTTGGATGGATGCCTATAGCTATGAGATGCCAACTTTACTTGCTGAGAAACCAACAAAGTGCTAGATACCATCAATGTTATAGTTCAACAACACATTTCTCAATATGAAAGAACAATACCTGGACAACTCTTCTACAAGATTAACAAAACTGGTAAATGAAGACATATAATCTATTACCTACATTTGCACATATGTCTATAAAAAATAGCTTTTCTGGAAAATAATAATTCTTTTATCATTTTTTGAACTTAAACATTTACTTATGAATTATATAAGATATTACCGTAAGTCAGTGATAGATAAGTTAAATATTGTAATTTTATCTTTATATATTTGTCTGTTTTTGTGTAAACTATTTGTTTTATTAATGTTTCTATAAAACCTTTAATAGGTATCTGATATTGCTTGATAGTTTAATCTACCTTTTTTTTAAGTTCATTTTTTTTCCCATCATAAGACTTTAGGAGAAAGAAAATCACTTCTGCGATTGTTAATAACAATTTCATGTTTCTTTTAAAAGAAATGTTTTCAGTAAAAACAAAAAAGTTTTCAAAGACACGGATTTTATATTTTATAGTTAATAATCACTAAGATGATGCCTCTGGAGATTTTAAAATCATTACTATATGTGTGTACTTGACCCAATATATGTGCTTAATTTTATAAATCATTTGTTAAAGTGATAAAAAAATTTAGCAGAATTATTTGTTTACTCTGTGTATGTCACATGATTTCTTATTATATGTTTGGAATTCATGATTTTGCTATTCTTGCGTTTTGCAGTGGATAAAAATACTTTTCTTTCCATGGTTATCTGTATATTTGTTTTCTAATATGGGTAATTAATAAGACTATTTATTGTCATTTCTTATTCGTATCGGATCCAATGCACATCATATAGGATTTAATTTTTGTAATAGCCTGCATGGATGAACATATCTAACCATAAAGGCTGCTTGATTATTGATTGTTTGATAATATAAATGCAAAATGCGTGTGTGCGCACATCTGAATAACTTATCGAGTCTTTATTAAAGTTCAGGAATTATTTAACAGTGCTAAAAGTAAAAATTTTGGGGAAGCATAAAATTTAAACTACCAGCTACAAATAGACTACATGCTTAAATGAGAATAATTAATTAATATTCAAACTCTGTTTTATTCAAAAAAACTTCCATTATTTAAATCTCACATCTGAATTATATTCTATGTTTTTTTGATTGTTAGATTTTGTACTGCATTTTGTTTACTGTTGTCTGCTCTTCCAATTGCCATTTGCCAAAAATTCTTGCTCTTGGCGATCTGGGGATGATTATAGATATATGAGTTATGTTGTAATTGTAGTAGGCCTTTATAATTGGTACCCTTATCAGTAAAATATAAATTTTGTTGGCTATAGGTCTAGGAAGTATGTGCTATCTATTACTATATATATATATATATATTGAAACAGTAAGATCTGCTTTGAAGATCTTCATTTCACCTTTTCTCACCTATTTCCTACCTTAGTTTGAACCCCAATCTATCGCTGCAATGCACTTATATACCGAAAATCCCACCCAATTTTAAACCACGAGTACAACGCTCATATTATATATATATAAGTATAACTCATGACCAAATAAATAAAATATTATGTATTATGTATATGTTCACATAATTTAGATTTATTTAAAAAGTAGGTTATATAAGTTGTAATTGCGCACACATTATGATATGCATTTTAAAACTTATGTCAAATTTATAAATTGTTAGTTAACATTATTTGTTTGAATCTATTTACAAAAGTATATTACATATTTTTGATTAAAAATAAAATTCATATTTGTTTAGTAAATAGATTCAAATATTGCAATTTAAAAAGTAAAATAATTTTCTTTTGAATTTAATTATTTAATGTTATAAAAGCTTATCTAAAATATACAGCAGATGACCACTTAAGGTTTTCTTTCAATCAGTAAAAGTAATTTTAATTAAATCAAGTTTGTAATTCGAATGTCGACAAGGAATTAAAATTTTGTTGAATTCCTTAAGACATTCGGATAGGTTTAATTACAGCTGATAAGTAAGCAAAGTCTGATATATTTTTGTAATGCTCCAGGGCAGGTTTATTGTTCAATTCCACGATAAAAAGGTTTTCTTTTGTTCTCCATTCTAGTGATTTGCTAATGAAATGTTTCTAACCAAAATTATTCTAGTGATATTTCAGAAAATGTGTCTAGTGAAAATATTCTCGTAAAATATTCTTCAAAATATATTTTCCTGAAATTTTTAGCTACGAGCCTGCCAACTTAAATTTGAAGCCGAGTTTTCATCTCCAAATTAATTGACCATGTTTACCACACCTATTGCTAACCATGACATGACTGAGTAGAGCCAGCAAGAAGGCTATTCTCCTCTCAGGAATGGCCAGCTGCTGCTCTAGACCATCGGAAGCTATCACATAAGGAACCCCAGAACTGCTGCTGCTGCCAAAAATATGAACAATTCCAGATTTTGCTGCTGAATTGTATAAAACCTGCCGACCATCAATCTACCTGCAAATGCTTCTCCAGAGGTAACCCCAAATTAACCCAAGAGCTCTTGTGATTCCTAACATGCTATAGCTATTTTACATTGTTTTTCTTTTATTTCACATAACTTCATTATGTATTCTTTTAACGTGTTCTAATATAATCAACAGTTTTTCTCTCTATCCTTGGGTTAATATTTTCTATTTATTAATCTTTCTTTTATTTTATTATGATAATGTGTCAGAATAGTTTTTGACTGAGTGAATTATTCCCTTTCGTTGAAAGTAAGATGCCGATATTAAGGCATATTTTAAATTTATAAATAATTTCCATTTTTATTATCTTGCAAATCATTTGTTCGAGGGCTGTTTTAATCTTCTTTAATATATATATAATAATCAAATAGTTTAAAATCTACATTTTATTGATTTTGACCTAATATGAGAGTATGTGCGAGGTCAATGATTAAAATGTGCCACAAATGCATGATTGCGTAAATAAATCTATACTTTTCAAACCTGCAAGCATGTATTTTTCTATTTTTAAATACTGTATTCTACTTTGAAGTTCGTAATTGAGGTCAAGAATGTGCTGACCCTTTTAAATGATTTTTTGGGAATTTGATTGGGCATTTTCTTAATCCAAGTAAACCCATTTTGTATGTTTCATATACATTAGTCTAGTATTGTTGGTAAATGAATTGGTTGTTGAGACCGCTTTGTTTTTCTTTCCAAGGATTTTAAATGGCCAAGTCCATTCCCTTTTCAATTCCTGCATTTCCCAGGCAGAGTGTGTACTCAAATGTCACACCTGGGAATTAAATGCAGTCATCACCCAGTCGCTAAGTTTCAGCTGTTCGTGACAACACTTTCCTATGGGTCAGCGGTGAGATGCCCTCTGTAGTCATTCCAAATATTTCCCATTATTTTATATATATATTTACAAAGCATCCATGACTTAAATGTGTCACACCCTCCATCCTTTAATAAATTCGTTATTAGCAATATCGACCTCCCAATGTAACTTTAATTATTATTATAAAATAAATGCCTTGATCACATCCCCACTTTATTGCTTAGTAAGCTTTTGTCTGTGCTATTCTCAAAATCAATAAATATTCTATAATACTTAATTTTCAAATATTTTATTAGACTTTTATAATTACTCAAAGCACCTCGCACATGTTCCCATCTTTTTAAGCACATTATTGTAATACTATTAGCCCGAGGGATAAAATATATAATTTTGCTTTAAAACCTTTTTGTCATGTAATGGAATGTAATGCCAACAATTATTTAATAAGCATCCCTGTCTCATATAAGCAGACAATGGTGTTATATATATATATTGTAACGATCCGGAAAAAGCAACATAACGTAAACTGCACTACAGGGCGCCATCTAGGCATTGGAACCTAGAAAAATTTATAAAGTAGGCAGATACGTCAGTCAAAAAAAAAAAATTTTTTTTTTTTTTTTAAGATTCCACTTTATTTAAATATTCCGATCGTTAGCCCAAGTCACTAGCTCAGCGGAGACACAGAGATAAAAATCTATAAATTTTATATCTTAAATATAAAAGAATAAAAGCCACTGCCAGAAATTAACACATAAAAATATTTATTTACGCACATATAAAATCATTCTAAATTCGAGGAATAGGTTTAACATTTTTAGATTTTTATATTACTCTTTAATTGTACTTTTACATAAATTTCACTGAGTTTAATATTTTATTTAGATGGTCAAGTATGAATAGACTACATAGATTTGCATTTGAAAATAAACATTCTATCCCTATTTAACCTTAGGCTAAAATTCGTAGTCAAACTGGCATCAATTCATCTGATATATCGATGTATTCAATGTAATAAAATACGGCAGCAGAAAAGGTTAAGAGAAGAAATTGCCTCTTATGAGATAGGAATATTACATCTATCTGCAAAGAAGAGCAATAAAACAAAAAACTCCATAGAAAGGAACTGCGGTATTCGACTTATAATTCCTTCCATAGGCAAACGGAAGTGTGCGGCGTATGAAGCGATTCTGCCAGTAGCGAATCAATATTACATCTACTAATCACACCAATATATCCAATCCATTGACTCAATTTAACCACGAAACAAATAACCTAAGATTACCCTCCCCTAATATAACTTTACAAATCTATACAGCCATTTACGCCCGACTTAAGTTTAACATTTATATAATTAATTTAACGAAAAACAAAAAAAAATCATGATAAAAACTTAAAGAATAAAAAATAAATAAATGGAAATGATTTTACATAAATAAGGAAAAAAATACATCAAATAACACTATTAATAAAGAATTTAGTTTGGTCAGATAGGATTCTATTTGTAACAATTAAATACTAGGAAAGTTTAAAATTTAAAGTTCTTAGTGTTTTCAAATTAATATTGTTCGTTATATCTATCTTAGAAAGTTCTTACGGTTTTAGAAATGTTCATCTTTTTCCATTGCTTGCCATGAACGTGAATTCCCACGCCGTCCTAAGATTGATATTCTGTTGGCCGATTTATTTATCCATCCGGAGGTTTTTGTTTTAACTGGTCCTCCCTGTAGAAAAACGATAGTTCATTTCTCTTTCTTTACTAGCAAAACTGAAGGGATTGAACGTGCGTCCTTCAATCTCTTCTCCCGCACCTCCGCACTAACATCTATCTGTCACATCGTAATAATCATAATAACTCACTAATTAATAATTTCCAAATTTTCCTTTTATACGTATTCGAAGGATTGACTTGGCATTATGTCATCGATGTGATGATCCTTTCGCTGAGGTCCGATTTCCTGATGGATTTCTTTTATTGGCTATTTGTTTCTATTGTTTTCCTATCTGACCGCTGTTTTTACATTTAAATGCCCAAGGCTGGTTTACATTTGACTAATTAACAATCATTTCCATTTCTGATTAATTAACCTGTTTTCCAAATCAAAGATATATTTAAAGATAAATTTAAAGATATAATTTTAGCTCCAAATCTTTTTAAAATTTAGTTTTAAAATACTTTTTCTTTAATAAAGTTTTATTTTAATAATTTTTCATTATCTGTGCGATTTAATATATACGAGTTTAAGATGATATTTAATTTCAATTTTTAATTCTTAAAGAAAATTTTTAAACGCAAACTTTTTAATTTACTTTGATGTTTAATAAATATAAAAAAAAAACCAATGTAACGAACGTCTGTGCTCGTTACAATATATATATATATATATTTCTATATAAATAAATCTTTGAAATTATTTAAAATTAATTTTGATCTTTTATTTTATTGATTCCTATCACTGTCTCAGTCTATATATCTATTTTCTCCATTTCTTTTGTACATCCATAGATATAAATTAGCAACCCAAATTTATCTTAGTTATAGAGTCTTTTGTTTCTCCCTGACCATCAGGCACCGGTAAAAGGTTATACTAGTAATAGCATCAGATGTGTTACCATGTAGGTGGTGCTGTGAAATTTAGACTTTAGATTCGAATTTAGTATATCTAAAAGGTATTCCCTTCTAGAATGTTCAGTTTTGTGTTTGGGGTTTGAATTCTGCAGTGTGTTAGCAAGATAGACAATTCTGACTGTTACATAGTATATATATATATGAGCCAATTTAGATATAATGTTAAGTTGTTTTTTTAAATGATAAAGTATTTGTGTATTTTTTGTTTATATATATATATATATATATAAGTATAGAGGATTTGAACTCAGATTTTCAAGCACCCTTCAACTATCCACACTATCTCATACAACTGATACACATGACCACACACATGTAGAAAAGATTAATAATCACCAATATACGTATTTCATGCTAAACCAGCACTCATCAGTTGGTCCAGACTATCATCTCTCACACATATATATAATCAATGCTCAGTTTATATTAAGATAGCAAATCTTCATACTTTAATGGACAGGCTTCAATCCACTGCAACCTCCAACTTTTCAGCCATCCATATCATTGAAAATCTGATGATGAAAACTCAAATCCCATGCTGAAGCTAATATTATTGCCATGCCCATGTTGACATAGATTACCGCACTTTAAAGAAGTTATGTTGTATAAAATCATTATTAACCAATAAATATTCATTTAGTGGTGCATGAAGTAATAACTGAATTAATAATTCATTTTTTTTGGAATATTCTGGATAACATTAATTTCCACTGCATCAATATTATATTATATATAAAATGTATAGGGTGTATTATAAGTAAACAACATAATTTATAAATCAAGTAAAATTTAATATGCCCACCATACCTTCTTAATTCTTTCAAAAGTCTAGGAATTGACAAATAAATCTCCTGGAAAGAATGGGGGAGGGGAAGTGAACTTTAAAAATAATTTATACATGTTATTTTGTATTTAAACATTTAAAAACTTTAGTTTGACATCTTCTGTACTCTCTCCATCTCTTGGGACTTTGAGAGCCAAGAAGCATAAGCAACCTACTTTATGTTTTAATTCTCTCCATCACTCAAGGTAATATAAATAAATGAAATAAAATATAAGTTTTAATTTAGTCAATAACTAAGCCAGTAGATTTAACATATCAAATAAATAAAATATATGGTTTACATGGTTAAGACAAGTTAAAATATTCAGATAAATTATGTTACAGTTAAAATCTTTAAACATAATAAAACCATTTTACCAGAAAATCAGCAGTGGCTTTGGAACTTCACACATAGATGAAAAGATGGATTTTTGGACTTTGGGTAGCATTTAGATGGTAGAATTTGGATGTCTCTTCCTACAATTTAATGAAACTTTTTGGATGCCAATTCTCCTGTGATGACCTAGGAGAAGCTGATGGCTGACTACTTGCACATCATATCAGATACTGTTCTCATAGATTATTGATTTATTAACAAGCAGGATACTAAATTTAGTAGATGCTGATAAAATTTCAAAATAAGTTTTTATTAGAGTTTGGCTTGTCTCTCAATCAAATATTAAACTGAATATCTGTGACAATGCCCCTTCCTTGTTTATATATGTTTATTTCTGGCTTTGGTCCATTCCTGACTTATAATGGTTTGATTTTAGTTTCTCTTTAATTTTTATATTTCTATGCATTTTAGGAAAAAAATATTTTCACAGTAGCAAAGTATTAAATATTTAGTTAAATATTTATTTTCTCAATTTTGCTTCTATAGAATTGAATTTGTTAATACTGTTGATTATGAGTTTATTATTATAAGCTTTTTTATTATTTCTTTAAACTGACAGAAAAAACATAATAGTTTAAGATTTTACAATACCTAAAAACGTAATTTTATGTTATATTGATTTTATTTTTTTTAAATGAGTTGTTTCCTTAGTATCTTATTCTTTCTTGATAGAAATAGTGTTTTAGTGAATGAAAATAGATTTAGAATTTGTTTAAAGCAAAACTTTAAAATTTACTTATATTTTTTTAATTAGTTTTTCACTGAAATGAAATTCTGTCTATTGCAGATATTATTGCTGAAATATAATAAAGCTAATAAAGCATCTATTCAAAAAATCATTGTCATCATATAAGATAGTGGCAATGCTAAATTTATAATTATTGAACTATTGTATTTTAAATCTTTATATTTATTATAAAATTCCACATTTAATTTATTAATTAGTTCAACAAAAATTTCATATAGTACCTTCTAATCAAATGACTAATAATAACATCATTATCAGAAAACCAATCATTATTCTTATTTTTAATAAACCCAAAACTATATTTACTTGTAACAGACACTTAATAAAAGAGCAATACAGAGACTTCAGACCACTCAAAGAAGTATGGAGAGATACATTTTAGCAATAACAAGAAGAGATTGAAAGTGCAATATATGGCTAAGAGAACAACTGAGTGTTACTGACATCACTGAAAAAATTAAAGGCTAAAATGGAGTTGGGTTGGACATATTTCTAGAAGATATGAGAATATATGGACAATTGAAATCTTAAACTGGATTCCAAGAGATTGTAAATGGTTCAGAATGAGACCACATATGAGATGGATGATAGAAATAAGAAAGTTTGCTTGGGTGGTGTGGAGAAGAGAGGCTAGAGATCCGAGAAGATGGATTAAACTTGGAGAGACCTTTACCCTGCAATTGATTGATAATTGTTGACAATAATGATTGTAATATATTATTCCAGGTCCAAATTATAAATTTTATTGTTTAACAAATAATTGAAATTTATTATATATAATAGATTTTTCCAATGATTTTTCTTGTGAATATTGTTGAAATAATATCAGTTTTAAAAGCATATAGGACTTAAATGTGGAGTTCATTACTCTACTACCTGTCCTATATAATGTAAATGTATCTTATATTATAAAGTTTCAATAGTTTGAAGCATGGATGCATCCATGTTCTTTTGTAATGTTTCTGGTCATCATTTCATAAGTGGTGTAAAAATTTAATAATAAAAAAGCATTTGAATTTACAGCAGCAATAACATTATTTCCAAAAACGTTTCACCAATGTCTACTATTTGTACAACATGTGCATTAAAATGTACAAAAAGATAAGGTGTGAAGTTTTAATGGTATTGCTGTAATAATGCTATCTAGTAATGAATATTTTTTTTCTTTGAATTCTCTGAAGCTGCTTTTCAAGTTTAGTCACTACTACAATGAACACTGATATTATGCAAGACAAGATGTAAGACTATTAGTCTTTCATCAACACAAAAAAATTCAAGAATGTAAAATACTAAATTAAATTTTACAGCAGATCATCTAACATCATCTTTTAACTTTTTGCTCTCTGGTCTGGCCATTCAAAAAACTTTTAACCATCTGAATGTTCTATTTAACTTTTTTTCTTTAGAAGATGGCTTTTACTAAGGCAGCCACATCAATCTTAAATTCTGATAGTCCCTTATCCATTACTGCTGTTCTCTGTTTTGGTATTAAAGAATTTGTGTCAAATTAAAGCTTATGCATTATGTGAACCTATATTCAGATAAAAAACAACCTATCTTTAATACTGCCATTGACTTTATCACTACTTTTATTAATATTATTTCAATTAGTTTAATGGACATTCTACAAGGTTTAATAACCATATTAAATTATGTTAAACTGAATATTTTAGATCATATTTTAGATTCTTATAAATGTGAAGACATGCTTTTTACTAGAAGGAAACTCTCTTAATCGAAAATTTATCAAAAATTCTGTTTTTTTATATAATGCTTATTAATTTACTCAGTGCTTACATATAAGTGATTATAAAAAAAGGAACAGTAATAACATTCAATCAAACAATTTAAGTCAGATTAAATAAAGTCTAAACTAATCATGTGAGGTTTAACCTTGAAAATTGTATAATAAAATAATCGTTTGTCATCTGATCCTTCATGTCAGCCGCTAGAGATGGGATTTCTAGCTAAATTTCTATAAATATGCCGTTTCCGCAGCCGCACCCAAGCCTTTAAGCATTCTTTCTAAAATAAATCCTAGAAAGATTGTTAACTCAGAGTTAAGTCTTCTTTCTATGCTAAAAAGGTAGACTGTTAACTCGGAGTTAAGTCTTCTTTCTACAATAAAATCTAGAAAGAATGTTAACTCGGCTTAGCGGCTAACGGTGTGGCTTTTTCCGATGCTAAAAGCAAAGGAAAATGCCGAAGTTGTTTGTGTCATGCACTATATTGTAATGCTGTGTTATGTATTTGATGTAACAATATTGTACAAGGGTGTATTAATTTGATCGTGTCAAAATTATTTAAACTTTCATTGGTGCCTTTTTTTTTAAGACGAATTGGTGTACTGTTACATTTTAAAAATTTTAACAGTATCGTGATTGTTCCTCATAAATTTATATTCCTCCTAAATTTTTGATTACGGTGGGTTAGCATAATATTTTAAAGATCACGGTTTGAGTCATGTTTTATCAAGAAATTTTCCTAGACAAAAAGTATGGCAAATTCGAAAACAAAAAATATAAAAAGATGGGAATTGCCAGACATGGAAGCCAGTGCTGTAACATTTCTATAGCAGAAAAACATCCTGCTTAAAGAAAAGAGATGTTTGTGTGGCAAATGTATGAGACTTGAGGTCCATAAAGATCTTTGGACTTTCATTTGTAAGTCTTCTTCTTGCTGAAAGAAATGTGCACTTTGAAAAGGCAGCTGGTTTGAGGTATTTCAAATGCCATTCGTCAAGTCTTTATGTTTGCTGCATTACTGGAGCCGTGACTAGTTGACTGTACAGCATGCCATTAATGATAGTGAAATGTCTACCAGTAAATATTATTAACCAAATTGATAAAGTAACATAACATACACACACAATAATTGTTGTTAATTAAAAAATGTAAATTATTATTTAAAAATACACAAAACACCCCTTCCCACTAATTATTGTCAATCAAATGTAAACAAATTAAAGTAACGAAAATTATTATTTAAAGATCCATAAAAAAAAACCTGTTGTTTCTTTAATTTTGTCACTTAAATTTTTAAAAACAGTATTACTATTTAAACACAACCCAAATTACTATTTAAATATACACTAAAAAAGATCTGTTCTAGTCAATAATAATGAAATTAAGAACTATTATTGTCCCATTGTCAAAAATGTTATGTTTTTGGGAAACCAAAACAATAATTTATAAACGAAAAAAAAGTCAATCGGTTGTCAATCAAATGTAATAAATAAAAGTAACTTCAATTTTGATTTAAACATACACAAAAAACTCCAAATAATTGTTGTCTGCAATCAAATGTAAAATAAAAAGGAAGGTAAATTAGTATTTAATCATCATCCAAAAATACCCACCCCTCTCACTAATTATTGTCAGCAATCAAATGTACACCACCACTAAAAGTAACATAAACTACTATTCTTTAAATGGTTACACCCCTGCACCCCTCCCAATAATGAGTGTCAATCAAATGTAAACCAATCAAAGTAAGATGGTAACTTATTATTTAAATGTAACCCAAATTACTATTTGAAACTACATCGAAAAACCTTTTGTCAATAAAAATCAAACAAATAACAACTATTATTGTCCCATTGTCAAAAATATTTATTCGTAAAAACAAAAATCATAATTTATAAATGAAAGGAGTCATCAATCAAATGTAAACCGATAAAAGTAACAGTTTTAATTTTTATTTAAACATACATACGCACACGTGAAAAAAAAAACACTTCTCCCGATAATTGTTGTCGGCAATCAAATGTAAACCTATCAAAGTAACGCAAATTATTATTTAATCGTACACAAAAACACCCCTCCCACTAACTATTGTCGGCAATCAAATGGAAACCTATCAAAGTAATGTCAATTATTATTTAAAGATCCATCCAAAAAAAATCTGTTCTCTCTTAAATTTAGGCAATCCAATTTTACAAAAACAATACTATTTTAAAAAAAACACACAAATTACTATTTGAACACACACCAAAAAAGACCCACTTGTCAATAAAATTTAAAAAAAAAAACAACTATTATTATACCATCGTCAATAATATTATTTGGGAAAAATAATTCCGAAACGAAAGAAAGTAAACTTTGTAAACAAACAAATCAAAAAAAAAAAAAAGAAGTCAATATTAATAGAGAATCGCTGGCCCGGGAATGTTTTATTAATGTATTTTTGATTAGGAATTGCATCGCTAGTGGCTGACATGAAGGATCAGATGACAACCAAATAATCTTTACAAATCTCGACCAAATAAAAAAGATTAAATTAAATATTCCAATAACTTTGATAATGTTATAATTTTGATGTAATTATTATAACAAAAATTTTATAAAGGTTTAGTTGAGATATGATCCTCTTAGAAATGAAAAAAAAAATTCTAGAAATAAATAGAAAAACAATAAAATTTAAAAAAATATATTAAGGATTAATTAGCAAAAATTATTTTGAAATTATTTTAAAAAAAACATAAAATTTATATCTTAATCAATAGAGGTAACCTATGTTTGTAAATATAAGCAAAAAAAAATTTTAAACAACAATAAAAAGTAATAATAAATTGAAACTATTTTCAATATAGTACAATTTTTTTTCAATAAATTCTTGGAATGGCTTGGTGACTGTTTTCTGTGAATAGCAAAATTTTTATCGAAGAACTTAAAAAGCAGACTCATAAATACTACAATAAATCCATTTGAAGTCTGATTGCATTTACAATATTGATATTTGTATTGTATGGCAACATAGCGAACCACTATCTTAAATATTCCAGACTCGCATCAATAATATATCATCTTCAATTAAATTCATAATAAAAGCAAAACAAGACAAAAATTGGCATTCTTGGATGTTCTTGTGAGGAATCTCTGTAATCACAAAAACAAAGCTATACTGTGCAGAAATATACATAGAAAGAGCAATGAAAGTACACTAGCATTATGAAATAGAAAAAAAAAAGTTTGTACAAAAACTAGAATATTGAACCAGCTTTTATGAAATAAATTGTAACAAAAAATATCAAATGAAAACACAATTACAGATATAATAAGGTATCCATAAATTCCCGGTATAACAGATAAACTAAAGAAAATCTGTAATTGCTAAAATATCAGAACAGCTTAATTTTTAAGTGATAGCATACTACAAGGAATTTTAACTTTTGCAAAAGAAATTTGAAAAGCTGAAAATACAAAAACTGCATCTATGAAATACTATGTGAATATAAAAATGTATATTTGTGCAGAAATATAAATAAATGCATATTTGTGCAAACAGTTAGTTATTCCATTGAAAAATGATTTAAAAAGCAATAATTGATGATTAGAAAGAAAAATAAACAAATGTATCCAAAATATAAAACTATATAGTGTAAATAAATATATGTTCAATTGTGAGCAGGCAGAAATATTGAACAGAGGGAAAAATATAAAAAAAAGAAAAAGAAGCTACTTGTATAAAAATAACAAATAGGGCAATAAATCAATTTCGTGTGATAGTTCATAATATTTATGAACCATTCATTAACATTGCTCTTAAGAAAAAAATATAGAAATCAGGATGACTCACATTATAAGTATATAAAATTTATATTCACTTTTGTCTTTGTCTGAATAGTCTAGTTGAGTTTCTGGTTTAATTACCATCCTAATAATGTCACTGGTTAGGCCAGCCATACCTGAAGAAAAGAGACTATTACAACAGTCATTGAATGTGTTTTAAAAGGTTTAAATAAAGTTTGAATTTATGTAAAAACTTTTAACAATTAATATAAAATAATGGAATTATTTCAACATATAATTATAATTCAAATACCATCATGACAAAATTTAAGTCCAACAAAATATTTCGTATTTTTTTAAAAAAAAAAATTATACAAACTGAATTTGTATTGGTAAAAAAGTGTTTAAAATGATTGTGAGAAACCATAAGAAAAGTTGAACGATGAATAAATAATAGTTGATTATGTACTTTATGGTACAGACAGTTAGTAATATCTAAGAATTATGAAAGCTCTAATGACATGTGTTACGTGTATTTTTGATAAGTATTGTATCAAATTTCATTAAGTATGGGCACTTTTATATTACTTTTTACAAGTTTGCAATGCAATAATAAAACCAAATTTATTGTGAAATTCTGAGTAAATGACATATCAGTCACTTTATCAAGAAATGATATTAAATTTTAGCTTATACCATTCATGTTATTTTTTAATATCAGTTGCACATTATAATTTTTAGCATTAATAACACTATCTATTTATCTTCTAAATAACTTTATATTTTTTAGCAACAAACAAATTTTAATTTCATCAGTATTATATTAGTTTTTTTTTTTCCAGAGTGCTTTTTTGAATGTAATGAAATCTGTCAAACTTTTGACATATCATTTATGAATATTATTAAAATGTTTAAAAAAGCTTTTGTTCTTAGTTCCGCTTATTAAACATTAAACTCAAATCTCAAAAGAATTTAGATTGATAATGTATTTACGAATTGCTTGATGGTTTTGTAATAAATAATGTTAACTTAGAAACGCAAATATTTAATAGAATATAAAAATGTAGTAAAATATTTTTTTATATTTAATTGCACATATATGTATTTTTTATAAGTTAAAATCATTCTTAGACTTATATTTCAACCATATGATTGTTGTGATTGAAAAAAATAACAATACTAATAGTTTGTAAATTGTAATTTGATCAACTAAGTATATTTAGTTAATCTAAGTCCACTGTAACTCTCATTTTCCATTATTTTTAATTACAGAAGTGTATTACACAAATTTACTCTGAAAATATATATTCCTTAAGCAATTATTCACATGTTCTGTACGGTTTGTTGAAGTGGTTGATGGATAGATTCTGGACCTTAAAGATCATCGATTACTGTTCTACTATGTCATATATACTAGTCAAATATTTTATGAACTAATAAGCAATAAAACATTCAATTACTTTTTTTAAGAATCCATATTCATTTCAATACATTATACATGTTTCCGACCTCTTGACTAATCATTAGATATTATTTCTCCCTATTCTTTATTCCTTTTTTTTTTCTTTTTTAGTTATTCATAGCAATCATTTTTCAATAATCACTCAATTGCTGATTAATATTTTTATTAGATTAAAAATATTGTATTTTTATTTAGCTTTGGATAGGAGTTTTAAATTTAATAAAGTATAAAATTATCTATAGAATTCTTTATACATATATGTATGATAGTCTTATTTTTAACCAATTCACTTTTTCAATGATTAAATTTATAATTATGTTTCAAAAATATGATTGTAGATATTGGAATAAATTTATGCTAAATGTGTCTAAAATGTTTTGCACCCAACTGATCTTTATAATTGGGCCAACTTAACTTAATTAGGAATGTGTAATAATTTAAAAAAATCAAAAAATTTTATTTCCTGAAATTTTTTAATTTTAAAGATTGACATATTTTTTTTTTTTTTTATGTGTCATAGTATCGGCCAGGAAGTGAATCCGCTAACCCACGACAACTGCTTGTAAGGAGGCTGTGCTGACCTCTCAACCACCAATGCTTGACAAACATTGTTATATTTATTTCAGAGTACTTACGAGAAGATATTTCAAAGTTAATGTTTATAGATTAAGGTGGGTGAAACAAACAAATATAATATAAAATATAAATATAACTTCTGCATATTATTAAAGCAATTATGTTACTGTAAAAAAAAACATAAATCTATTAGTAAGTATTTTATTTATATACATTATGTTGCTAATTTACTAATAGCAAGTTTATCATGTGATAAAAAAATTAAGCAGATTGAAATATATACATTTTAATTGTTTTAATTACATCTATTAGTGATTCATATAATTACTTTTTTATTAGTTGTTCCATATTGCAGATTCACAAATAATTGCCTGCAAATTAATAAATAAAATTAATTATCATAATTTAAATAGCAGAATTCATACAAATTATAAAATGTATTGAAAAATATATGTGTTAAAAATAGTTCTTTTTTTTATTAACATGTTTTAATGAAATATAGCTCAAAATTGCAATGTATTCTTTGAAAATATTTTAATATGCATGCTACATTTTAAGAAATATTCATTTAGATCTTTAGATTTTTATCAGAAGTTTGAAAATTGATACAACATTAAAACAAAGGCTTAAATGTTAAATGTGATTCAATGGAAATATTGTTTAAGAAGCTATGTTAAAATGGATATTTTTTAACAGCAAAGTTTTATTTTGTTAGAAACAAGAAGCCAATTTATTGAACAACCTTGATAAATATTTAAACTTTAGATTATACATATATGCTAAAATTATATAATCCATAGCAATATATTTCATTGATGTATATGTTAAGTATATCTGTGGAAAAAAAAATTCTTTAATGATTTTAAAATATGATGTATTATATTGTATTCTTATTTATAAAAGCATATTAAGATTATATTTTAGTGCACATTGTAAAAGATATATTTTTTTGTTATTTAAAGATAATTATTTATATTTTTTAAATTTATAGTGATGTTTAATTGCTACTGATTACTTATTTTGAATATTGAAGTTAACTGATGCTGCATGTATTGACTGGTTGAATATTGTATGATTGAATGGATTTAGTTTGATATTATTAGTAATAATTGTACATTTTCATGGTTTCATTTATATAATGACTTAATAGTAATAATCAGCCATTAAGCTAATGCACATGCACATTGTGGATTTTTAACTATAAATGAATACTCTGACTTCCAAACACAAGATAAAGTCTTAGTGAAATGATAGAATAAATCATCTATCCTTTCAACCCAAATGTTTTTGTATGGGCAAATCTTAAGCATTTTCTAAATGAGAGCATGAAGATGTTAAGCAATCACTTTAAATTACTTTTACTGCTTGCAAAATTTTTTAGAATTTACGATACATCATTCTGATTTGAATTAAACATATGTAAATGAGATATTTATTTTATATAGTGCTATGTTTTTATAAACTAATAGTAATAATCAATCATTAAGCTAATGCACATGCACTTTGTGGATTTTTAACTATAAATAAATACTCTAGAAAATTTTGCAAGCGTCATTCATTCAGGCATAGTAAAAGTAATTTAAAGTGATCACTTAACATCTTGATGCTTTCATTTCCAAATGCTTAAGATTTTCCCATACATAAACATTTGAGTTGAAATGATAGATGATTCATTCTATCTTTTCATGAAGATTTTATCTTGTGTTTAGAAGTGAGAGTATTCATTTATAGTTAAAAATCCACAAAGCACATGTGCATTAGCTTAATGGCTGATTATTACTATTATAGTTTATAAAAACATAGTGCTATATAAAATAAATATCTTATTTATATAATGACTTAGTATTATAATAAATAGTTTTATAAAAGCTTGGATGATGTATTATATTTTAATAAGTAAGACTATAATGATAAATTATTATTGAAATTATTTAAATATTCCATATGTAGGCTTAAGTGTGCTTGCTCATTTAATGTCATTATTTTAAATATTATTATGGTATTGTGTTTATCTTATTTTCAATGGGCATTTTACCCATTGCTATTTTCTTATGAACCCTCAGTGTTTCTGGATTGCTAACTATTTATATCAATGCTGTCTAGATTTTGTTTGATAATATGGTAAGTTATACATTGTGTATGCATTGATTGATTTTAATGTATAAATTTGAACATTAATTACTATTACAACAACATTATTGTTATTTTCTTAATAAATTATTATGTTTGTTAAATATAGATTTTGTTTATTTTATTATTGATCATTCCTTAATTAATAATTTTAATAAAATTATAAAATATTTATTTTATCAATCTAATATACATATTTTTATAAAATTATAAAAGGGTTTCAGGTCATCTAAATTTATTACCTAGTAGTACCTTCTGGTGAAGTTACATGTCAAAAACATTTATTTCTGAGGACTAAATATATATTCTATATGTGTTAAAAAATTTAGACTATAATAAATATTTTTTTCTTGATGTTAAATTAAAATTTTTAGCTTATTATTTTAATATTAGTGATTAAAATAATTTACTTAGCATATCTAAATTTTAATTACTTAAAAAATACTAATTAGATTATTTACTGTTTGATTACAAATTCCAGTTGGTAGATTAGATATAAATAAGAATTAGATTAAACATATTATGTTTTAAGTATAAGCCATTAATAAAATATGGTTAATTTTTATTAGAATCTCTGTCTATTAGTTTTAAAATAAATAGTTTTAAAATAATTATTGATACAAGTTAGTTCTGTAAGAGTTACAAATTCAGAATCTACTGATGTTGAGTTTAAATTTGAGTAATTGGAATACATTTTAATTTAAATAAGTTTTAATCAGCTTAAAAGATAACTTTATTACTTTTAGAATAATGGTTATATTTAATATATATGTGTGAGAATGTTGGGGCATGTGTTTGAATGAGTGAAACATTTAATTAGATGATTTGTTTAAAGCTATATTTAATATTTAAAAAACAGGATACATTGAATAATTACAACATCAAAATCTTTTAAATAAAGTAAAATAAATAAATATTTTGAATTAAACATGTGTAATTTAAAAATATAAGTAAATAAGTTTAAATTAGTTACATAAAACATTTAATAATTTAATTGCAATTAATATAGGTCATTGTGGGTCTAGACATCATGTTACTCTGGATTAAAAGAGTCAAGGTCATGTTAATTATGAAAGTTTAAAATTGTGTTAGTTATTTAAATATATTGACTTTCTTTTTAAATGGAATTGGTTGAACTGGGTCATCTGATAGAAACTACAGAGAACAGACACACACACATGTGTTTGGGTATAAAAAGAAAAACCAGGAAATAATTATTAGAGTGTGTATTAAAATCCTTACTGAAATTCTTTTACTTATAATATGCTTCAAATGTATACAGGTTAAGTAGATTTTGTTTCAAAATGTTAAATCAGTTTAAATGTTTTAATTGATTTTTATTTAATCATTTCAAATGCCTGAATAAAAGAATTAAGTGTTATCCATTGCAGTATTATTGTAAAGTATATGGTTGATCACCTTGCAAGCAGTAAATTTTGAAAAATTCTTAAAAGTCCTATTAACTTTTAAAGAAAGTCAACAAAGATTAACTACACATTGAAAGTGTATGTTTAACTTGACCTTATTTTTAAATCATTAAATAATTTGAACTTTGGCTGTAATAATGCAATTACAACATATTAGACAATATTTGAAATCATCATTAATAATGATTTTACTTATTAATAGAGTACTTATTATATATTTCATATAACTCTGACCTACAGATAAATAATTAATGAATAATTTTATAAAAGACAATTACTCTTACATTTTTTTGAAAATATGTACATAAATCATTATATTTGTGTCAAATTAAAAGTATAATAATGACAAATTCCTGTTGAAGTACTGATTGTATTAAAAATAAAAAAGCAATGATTTTGAATTGTATTATATAATTTTAAATAGAGAAAAGGTCATAAAAATGAGCTTTTTAAATATGTTAATAAAAAGCCTTTTTCTTCAATGTTCTACTCATGCATTTAAGCTAACATTGAATTGATATAATTATGCATTCTGAATTCATCTCATATTCATTAAAAATATTGCCTAAATTGTTTATTTATTTTTGAAATATATTACTTTAAAAAGAGAAAAAATGATTTAAACTTACTTCATACTTATTATTATTATTAAAATGTGTAAACTTGATTATGTGAAACTTTACAAACAACTGTTATTACTTACAATCCTCTATCTGCTCATATTTCTTTGAATTTCTGCTTTAATTATGAACCTTATTCAAAAAAATAGTGCCTGCTCTTAATTACTTAGAATGGAATGTGTATTTTTTATTTCTTAGAAGGACTGTATTGCAGTATTTCTTTAAAGAAGATACAAAAGAACTTGAATGAAAGAGAGTTATTTTTCTTATAAGATAAAAAGAATTTAAATCCCTAATCTAAAAAAGTAAAACAAAATAATATATTGTAATGGGATGGGGTGGGTGATAAGTGATAGTGAAGTTGAGAAGTGGAAGGAAAGTATAATTGAACTGGGGTGATGGAAACATCATCATCACTCCAGTCCATTTAAAATTAAATATTTGAAATATTAACAATTTACAAGAAGTATATAAGTAATGAGATATTTAATAATAAAATGAGATTAGAGAATCTCTGAGATCATTGAGAGACCAGCCAGCTAACTCAAAAGAGTAACTAAATCATAATTATTATCAACCAGCATTATAAATAAAAGTAAGTATAAGTACTGAAGAGAAATAACCATCCATTGTCATCATTGATGGGAATAAACAAATTAGTACAATAAATCAGAATAAAATCAACAGACCATCTTGTGGCCAGATTGAAAATGGGTCTTCTTTAGACCAGGCTAACTATTGAGCCTTTGCCAGCTTGGGCAATTATTTAACCATAACTTGGATGCACCAGCTTAGTGCCCATCCGTTAAAATACACAATAATCAGAAAAATCTAAATAATAATGCTGGGATATTAAACATGCTGATCATCATCAATGCTCAGGCCACTTGTATTGGCCAACTATAAACTTCAATTTTTAACAAGACTGAACTAAAATAAAATATAATAGTGCATGGGCTTTAAAGAGTATCCTCTTTTGCACCAACCAGGATGATAGTTGATCATCTCTAGATACCCAAAGCACTAAACACATCTCCATTTATCTGTGTCCGAAATCTAGCTCAGAGAACATGGGCTCTATTACTGTATGTGAACAAGAGATGATGGAATACAATTTTAGCAATTAAATAAGTTTATTAATAAAAAAAAATGATCAAGGTCTTATAAGGATTCTGATTTTGAAAAGTATACATTGAGTTACATGATTAATAAATTAGGTTTACTTAAAACCCATTCAGCACACAGGCATGTGGCTTGATACAAAATAAACACGTTTGAATTAACATTTAATTTAGAAAAATGATCAAAATTTTACACATAATATTTACAATATAATTGACATATATACGCACACATATGTGTGTGCATGAAATAACCTATTTGACTTGTTACAAAATAATTATCAAATTCTTAAATTATATAAAATACAATAAATGATTGAAGTTTCAGTTAAATGAAATACATTTTACTTACTAGGTTTACTGAAACACGTATATATAATTTGCACAGACGTGTGAAACATTAATTTATATACATAACATTTGTATTTATCACAGTAAAATTATTAAAGATTATTTCGCAATTTAATTCTCTTTGCTGAATATAATCTTTTTTTTAAAATAAGAAATACCAAATTTTTGACAGTTAATTGATTTAAAATGTCTTTCTTTTTTTTTAGTCTAAAAGATTTTTGGAAATCTTTTTCTTGATTATTAATTACAACTTTCTTTGGAGTTTTTTTTTTTAATTATAAATATAACTTTAAACAGTTTTTTTCTTCTTTAATAAACGATTTTAAACTAATATCGTTTTATATATTTCTATCAGTTATAAAAATGTCATTTTACTAAGGAAATTGTTTAAAACTTCATAACGCTACTCACCACCAGCTGTATATATGTTTATCCATGTTCTTCTGCCATTATCTGACACAGTATACGTTTAATTAATTCTTCAGCAAACTGGAAGATTTTTCTTGGTGAGTTTGGTTTTTAGTGACTGTCATAATCAGGAAAAATTACATAATTCAGGTATGGTTGGCTTTTTTCCTTTCTGTAGTCAGTTCCACTTATACTTGGATTTTTTTAACTTCAGGTCAGCAAGCTGTTTTCCAGAACACTTTTAAGGCTATGAATTACAAAGAATCTTAACCCGTTTCCTCCATGTAAATTCAAACTCCTCCAGTAAAATGTAGAGCAGCCACTTCCTTGTATTCTTAAATCCTTATGGCAGTTCTCTTGATAATTATACTAGCCATCCTTGCAGCTAGCTTTACTGTGGCCATTTTCTGCTACAGATACCAACTCTTTACAGGTAGCTCTTCTGCTAACTCTTAAAAAACTGCCAGCCAAACTGTTCACTTTAAAATCACTCTCCAGACTGAAGCTAGTTTGTTATGAGCCCTTTTTATAAAATTATCTGAGGTGATAATAACACCTTCATTGAAAACAAAGTTTTTATTTTTAACTCTCTAATCCCTTTAAAAACATATATGTTTTAATTAATTAAAAAAATTTCAAAAACAAGTATTGTGTTTTTACATTTCACAATCAGAATAATAATAATAATAACAATACAATATTTATATTTATTAAGACCTTTTTTAACATTTAAATTATATAACAATTTTTATTTTAATCAGAGTTATTTTTAACCCTTTTCTTATCATTATTTTATTTTAGCAAATACAAAAAAAATCTACAAAAATTTATTCTGTGTTTATTTCTACTTTTTCTTTATTTTACATATATATATATATGCACATACACTTTATTAGTGTATGCTATGTAAGCCAACTGGTTACAAAGTATATATATATATTGTATATATATTGTAATGGGAGAAAGCTTTATGATATTCACATATACTGACCATGGGGGCGCCACTACTCCAAAAATCGGAACTAGACATTTATTTTAAGGGTGAACAGGATATGCGAATCAAAATGCACCGAACTAAACTCAGGGAGGAACAAGATATCTTAAATATTGTTTAGACAGTTGAGAAATCAAAGCACCAAGACAAACGTCAGCCAAATTAAGTTTAAACAAATTTTAAACTTTTATTTAAAGGTAAAACAACTTGTAAGAAAAGTTTACACAAAAATCAATAGGGTTATCTCAGGTGTGTACTAGAACAACTAAACACATTGCTCTACCAGACTTACCGACTCTCTAATAACGAGTTCTACAGGGAGGAAGAAATTTCATTCAGCAGAAGAGAAGGCACCTAAATGTTGGTTTTCCTATTCACAGGTATGAAAACAATACATTCTTGAAATAAATCAATGAACCCAGCACCAGCGAGCTTTTCTAGACCCCAAAACAAATGTGTCAGGATCCAAAATGTCATATGCTAGTAGAAGCTGCACCTTAAAACTATGTTCAAAGCAAATATGATTGATTTACCTCAAGAACCATGACAAATATGCTTCAGAATGAATGGAAAACAAACAAGTAAAACTGGCGACTCCCCAACCAAACGATTGGCAAAACTAATCTAAGAATTAATGGTCTCAATAGAAGACAAGTAAACCATTACAAAATCGGTTATGTCTGCTCCAGCATTTAAAGAAATGAATTACCAATAATTATAATAAAAAAAAATATTTAGGACACAGGTTCTGAGTACACACTCTGATAAATTTTAAACTATACACGTAAATACAAAATAAATCTATCGGAGAGTGCACATGAGTACAAAAATATGAAAGCTATAAATGCTTTAGCAGTGAAAGTCTCTCTCACCTGTAATTTACAAAAGAGATAAATACTATCTTCCTGCTGGCTATTTATACAATTACAAAGCAAAAACAATTATAGTTTCCACTTTCAGAGAGATAAGAAATGAAGACTATGAAAATAAAGTCACCCAAAAGATTTGGTGATTTGCAAAAGTGCAAACACAGTATTTAAAATTAATTCAGGCTAATAAAATAATTACAGGTCAGCTTGCAAAATATACGTGACTGCCAAAGCATTTAGTAAAAGAAGGCATAAAGTAGAAAAACTCACATGTCACTCTCCAATAAACAACAACTGAAAGCAAACTTGGAATCTTAAAACTAGGATTCCAAGACACACGGCAAAGTACAACAAAAGAGAATAAATATAGCTAACCAATATGAAGTTAAATATTAATTTAGATTACAGGTTTATTAGATTGAGCAGAGATTTAACAAAATAAATTTACCCTGGAAAGAATAAAAGAAAATTTCATCTTACGACAAAGAACAGTTCACATGGAATGCACATGTTTATCTTTAGTCCATTTTCAGGTCCTTTGACAGTGGCAAGGTAGAGGCAGTGTTTATTTTAGAGGCTCATGGCATGACTGAAAGAGAGCTGGTAGGCATGGGTCCAACCTTTGTTTAAATTAGCAAGACATTCTAATGATGGCAAAACTCATAGCGGTAAATTTTGACATCTTGCACAGTAACGAAGTTTGTCGATAATGGTTTTTTTAGCAGGAATTAAATTTCTGAACTGCTATCCAAAATGATGTGACTCTCAGCAGGCAATAATCCAAGTGTCTATTTCTATACTGAATTTCCTCTATCTTTAAATTGGCAGGCTATTGTTGCCTCACTACATTTCCCGCAAAAAACTTTCACTAGTCTCTCATTCTATATCTCAGGCAGGGAAAATATTAATTTCCTGCACAATCTAATTTAAGAATTCCATTTAAGGATTATTGAAACAAAAACAACACAATTAAACCACTATTTTTTTAGAATTAACTTTAAAAATGATTAAAATAAGAACAACAGGAATACATAATTAGCAAGCTTGCCTGTTTTTAATCAAATTGATTAAAACAGGTGGAGAAAGTAAACTATTTTAAAATCAATTTTATAAACAAAGTAGTGAAAGTAAACTGTTTTAAAATCAATTTTATAAACATGAAAATGATCAAAATAAATATAAACGTGTTTTAAATAATAATAAAAATTTTTAACATTAGATAAGATTTAACAAACCTTAAGTTTTTAATTTCGGCAGTAAAATCCTTGAAACGGAAATCAATCCAGTTATATATATATATATATATATATATCTAATCCAGTTATATATATATATATATATATCTTCTAATTGATTGTATTGTAAAATATATCAGTAATGGTATGTAAGGTGTGTATGTGAACAAAGATGTAAAAGAAATATTAGATAACAAGGTTTATTTTAGAAGTTATTTTACTATCATTTAGAGTTCTCATATTTGTTGTTTCAGCATAAATGAATTATTGTATCCAAGGTATAACAATCTTTTTATATATCTGATATAAGTGGTAATGAATAAAAATGTTATGAATGTCATTGTATGTGGGAATTGAAAAAGCTTATTACACCAAATATTATTATTGATATGCAATTATGATTTGTCAGCATATTCAGAGTGTTAAGCTGAATGAATGCATTGTATTCCTTTATATGTTTGTGCACAAGATGTTTATTTATTTATTATCATTATCAAACCCATACCTTGTACTGTTAATGATATTTATTTGGGAAAATTCATACGACTAGTATATTACCTTTGTATGCATCCAGCTTCCCATGAAAGAACATTGCTTGCTTATTTATCAGCACTTCCTTTCTATAGTTATCAGATGCCTATTCATATTTTGCTTATTCATATTTTTCATTAACCACATTGTCTGGAATTTCAATATTAATATGTGTTTTAGTATGATGTAATATCTTAAGGCATATCTATCTTTAAAATATATTATTAGCTTTGCTAAACTTAAATTTAAAATAGATTGTGACCATTGAGAATATTTATTTTCTCACACCATCATTAGTGTATTCATATTAATATTTTGCAAAATATTATTGCTATCTTTATAAATCTATAGTGTCCCCACAGTGATTTTCAAACCTAATTCCACTGTGTAGTGTATATAATATCTTACTGATGGCTATATAGTTGCCTTGTTTTACTCTGCATGTACAATATTTACAAACATATCAGCTTACATAAAAGTGAAAACATTCCGGTAGTGATAATTGCTTGTATTGAAAATTCTAAAGAAATGTTTTATGGAAAGAGATATTTATGTGTAAAGTTTATTAATATATTGTTAGTCTAATTTATTAAATTTAAAAAGGATGCTTATTGTAAATAAATATTCTATTGTGAAAGTATTATCTCATAGGGTAAATAATTATTTTTATTGTTAGTGTTATGTTGCATTGCTATTATTACATTATGATCTTCATTATTCAGAAAATCTAATCTAATAATAAAAAAATACTATTTATTTTAAAAGAGTACATTTTAATGGTCACATATAATTATTTTTTTTACTTATGGTTGCATTTTAAATACTATGTTTATTTGTGTTTTATCTCAAATGTACTTGTAATGTAGATAGTAGTGTATCAAAAGATATAAAATTTAGAAATGTTTATAAGTGGTAGAAATGAGGTGAAATAGCTACACTTGAAGAATGTTGAAATATTTTCATTTACTAGCCATTTGTTATTTAAGTATCTAAATAATTCATTATTGTCTATTCACATTTCTACTTACTTAAAATACAAATGTTTGATTACAAAGCTAAGAGAAGTACTAAAATATTTAGAGTGTAACTCAAATAAATGATACATTTTGCAGAATTTAAAATTATATTATCATTATCATTTTTTTTTGTTCCTAATGCATTGTAATTTTGAACCCTGAGATATAGACATTTTAGAACCTGTTATGAGATTATAAAATTTGTGAAAAGAGCCTAAATATTAAATTTTTAAATACAGTCAAACCTGAGATAATTAGATATTAAGTTGTTTATAAAAGGACTCATACTCTTTGGAAAATCTATAGGTATTATAATGTTCATGTGACCTATCCTTTATTGCTGTGGTCTGACACCTTTGAGCGACTATACATAATATGTTTTGACTTGTTACTATATATATATATATATATGATCAATAGATGGCGTCTTTACCAAAACCGCCGAAACAAGTGTAAAATATTTTTACATAAACGCAAAAGGAGTCAGAATTAACTACCTCTTTCATTTTGCTCACCTCCAGATCAGCTGATTTCAAGCTGGTTTGCTTTCGTCAGTGGAAGGATAGAGCTATAGAAACTAGGTCTAAAGACTGACTCTCAAGCGTTTATGCAAAACGTTTATATCAGTTTGCAAGCGTGAATTTTTCAGACTGGTAAAGTCTTCAAACTCAGCCTAGCAAGCTAGATATCTATATGGGTCTGATCTCAGTTCAGTTTCACCACATAGTCAAAGTCTCTGCAATATATATCATTGCAAGAAAACTTTAAAGGTACATTTATGAAAAATAAATACAAGTTAGTCACGTAACCTGCTATCACTTGTTATTTATGATCAATAGATGGCGTCTTTACCAAAACCGCCGAAACAAGTGTAAAATATTTTTACATAAACGCAAAAGGAGTCAGAATTAACTACCTCTTTCATTTTGCTCACCTCCAGATCAGCTGATTTCAAGCTGGTTTGCTTTCGTCAGTGGAAGGATAGAGCTATAGAAACTAGGTCTAAAGACTGACTCTCAAGCGTTTATGCAAAACGTTTATATCAGTTTGCAAGCGTGAATTTTTCAGACTGGTAAAGTCTTCAAACTCAGCCTAGCAAGCTAGATATCTATATGGGTCTGATCTCAGTTCAGTTTCACCACATAGTCAAAGTCTCTGCAATATATATCATTGCAAGAAAACTTTAAAGGTACATTTATGAAAAATAAAAACAAGTTAGTCACGTAACCTGCTATCACTTGTTATTTATGATCAATAGATGGCGTCTTTACCAAAACCGCCGAAACAAGTGTAAAATATTTTTACATAAACGCAAAAGGAGTCAGAATTAACTACCTCTTTCATTTTGCTCACCTCCAGATCAGCTGATTTCAAGCTGGTTTGCTTTCGTCAGTGGAAGGATAGAGCTATAGAAACTAGGTCTAAAGACTGACTCTCAAGCGTTTATGCAAAACGTTTATATCAGTTTGCAAGCGTGAATTTTTCAGACTGGTAAAGTCTTCAAACTCAGCCTAGCAAGCTAGATATCTATATGGGTCTGATCTCAGTTCAGTTTCACCACATAGTCAAAGTCTCTGCAATATATATCATTGCAAGAAAACTTTAAAGGTACATTTATGAAAAATAAATACAAGTTAGTCACGTAACCTGCTATCACTTGTTATTTATGATCAATAGATGGCGTCTTTACCAAAACCGCCGAAACAAGTGTAAAATATTTTTACATAAACGCAAAAGGAGTCAGAATTAACTACCTCTTTCATTTTGCTCACCTCCAGATCAGCTGATTTCAAGCTGGTTTGCTTTCGTCAGTGGAAGGATAGAGCTATAGAAACTAGGTCTAAAGACTGACTCTCAAGCGTTTATGCAAAACGTTTATATCAGTTTGCAAGCGTGAATTTTTCAGACTGGTAAAGTCTTCAAACTCAGCCTAGCAAGCTAGATATCTATATGGGTCTGATCTCAGTTCAGTTTCACCACATAGTCAAAGTCTCTGCAATATATATCATTGCAAGAAAACTTTAAAGGTACATTTATGAAAAATAAAAACAAGTTAGTCACGTAACCTGCTATCACTTGTTATTTATGATCAATAGATGGCGTCTTTACCAAAACCGCCGAAACAAGTGTAAAATATTTTTACATAAACGCAAAAGGAGTCAGAATTAACTACCTCTTTCATTTTGCTCACCTCCAGATCAGCTGATTTCAAGCTGGTTTGCTTTCGTCAGTGGAAGGATAGAGCTATAGAAACTAGGTCTAAAGACTGACTCTCAAGCGTTTATGCAAAACGTTTATATCAGTTTGCAAGCGTGAATTTTTCAGACTGGTAAAGTCTTCAAACTCAGCCTAGCAAGCTAGATATCTATATGGGTCTGATCTCAGTTCAGTTTCACCACATAGTCAAAGTCTCTGCAATATATATCATTGCAAGAAAACTTTAAAGGTACATTTATGAAAAATAAAAACAAGTTAGTCACGTAACCTGCTATCACTTGTTATTTATGATCAATAGATGGCGTCTTTACCAAAACCGCCGAAACAAGTGTAAAATATTTTTACATAAACGCAAAAGGAGTCAGAATTAACTACCTCTTTCATTTTGCTCACCTCCAGATCAGCTGATTTCAAGCTGGTTTGCTTTCGTCAGTGGAAGGATAGAGCTATAGAAACTAGGTCTAAAGACTGACTCTCAAGCGTTTATGCAAAACGTTTATATCAGTTTGCAAGCGTGAATTTTTCAGACTGGTAAAGTCTTCAAACTCAGCCTAGCAAGCTAGATATCTATATGGGTCTGATCTCAGTTCAGTTTCACCACATAGTCAAAGTCTCTGCAATATATATCATTGCAAGAAAACTTTAAAGGTACATTTATGAAAAATAAAAACAAGTTAGTCACGTAACCTGCTATCACTTGTTATTTATGATCAATAGATGGCGTCTTTACCAAAACCGCCGAAACAAGTGTAAAATATTTTTACATAAACGCAAAAGGAGTCAGAATTAACTACCTCTTTCATTTTGCTCACCTCCAGATCAGCTGATTTCAAGCTGGTTTGCTTTCGTCAGTGGAAGGATAGAGCTATAGAAACTAGGTCTAAAGACTGACTCTCAAGCGTTTATGCAAAACGTTTATATCAGTTTGCAAGCGTGAATTTTTCAGACTGGTAAAGTCTTCAAACTCAGCCTAGCAAGCTAGATATCTATATGGGTCTGATCTCAGTTCAGTTTCACCACATAGTCAAAGTCTCTGCAATATATATCATTGCAAGAAAACTTTAAAGGTACATTTATGAAAAATAAATACAAGTTAGTCACGTAACCTGCTATCACTTGTTATTTATGATCAATAGATGGCGTCTTTACCAAAACCGCCGAAACAAGTGTAAAATATTTTTACATAAACGCAAAAGGAGTCAGAATTAACTACCTCTTTCATTTTGCTCACCTCCAGATCAGCTGATTTCAAGCTGGTTTGCTTTCGTCAGTGGAAGGATAGAGCTATAGAAACTAGGTCTAAAGACTGACTCTCAAGCGTTTATGCAAAACGTTTATATCAGTTTGCAAGCGTGAATTTTTCAGACTGGTAAAGTCTTCAAACTCAGCCTAGCAAGCTAGATATCTATATGGGTCTGATCTCAGTTCAGTTTCACCACATAGTCAAAGTCTCTGCAATATATATCATTGCAAGAAAACTTTAAAGGTACATTTATGAAAAATAAAAACAAGTTAGTCACGTAACCTGCTATCACTTGTTATTTATGATCAATAGATGGCGTCTTTACCAAAACCGCCGAAACAAGTGTAAAATATTTTTACATAAACGCAAAAGGAGTCAGAATTAACTACCTCTTTCATTTTGCTCACCTCCAGATCAGCTGATTTCAAGCTGGTTTGCTTTCGTCAGTGGAAGGATAGAGCTATAGAAACTAGGTCTAAAGACTGACTCTCAAGCGTTTATGCAAAACGTTTATATCAGTTTGCAAGCGTGAATTTTTCAGACTGGTAAAGTCTTCAAACTCAGCCTAGCAAGCTAGATATCTATATGGGTCTGATCTCAGTTCAGTTTCACCACATAGTCAAAGTCTCTGCAATATATATCATTGCAAGAAAACTTTAAAGGTACATTTATGAAAAATAAAAACAAGTTAGTCACGTAACCTGCTATCACTTGTTATTTATGATCAATAGATGGCGTCTTTACCAAAACCGCCGAAACAAGTGTAAAATATTTTTACATAAACGCAAAAGGAGTCAGAATTAACTACCTCTTTCATTTTGCTCACCTCCAGATCAGCTGATTTCAAGCTGGTTTGCTTTCGTCAGTGGAAGGATAGAGCTATAGAAACTAGGTCTAAAGACTGACTCTCAAGCGTTTATGCAAAACGTTTATATCAGTTTGCAAGCGTGAATTTTTCAGACTGGTAAAGTCTTCAAACTCAGCCTAGCAAGCTAGATATCTATATGGGTCTGATCTCAGTTCAGTTTCACCACATAGTCAAAGTCTCTGCAATATATATCATTGCAAGAAAACTTTAAAGGTACATTTATGAAAAATAAAAACAAGTTAGTCACGTAACCTGCTATCACTTGTTATTTATGATCAATAGATGGCGTCTTTACCAAAACCGCCGAAACAAGTGTAAAATATTTTTACATAAACGCAAAAGGAGTCAGAATTAACTACCTCTTTCATTTTGCTCACCTCCAGATCAGCTGATTTCAAGCTGGTTTGCTTTCGTCAGTGGAAGGATAGAGCTATAGAAACTAGGTCTAAAGACTGACTCTCAAGCGTTTATGCAAAACGTTTATATCAGTTTGCAAGCGTGAATTTTTCAGACTGGTAAAGTCTTCAAACTCAGCCTAGCAAGCTAGATATCTATATGGGTCTGATCTCAGTTCAGTTTCACCACATAGTCAAAGTCTCTGCAATATATATCATTGCAAGAAAACTTTAAAGGTACATTTATGAAAAATAAAAACAAGTTAGTCACGTAACCTGCTATCACTTGTTATTTATGATCAATAGATGGCGTCTTTACCAAAACCGCCGAAACAAGTGTAAAATATTTTTACATAAACGCAAAAGGAGTCAGAATTAACTACCTCTTTCATTTTGCTCACCTCCAGATCAGCTGATTTCAAGCTGGTTTGCTTTCGTCAGTGGAAGGATAGAGCTATAGAAACTAGGTCTAAAGACTGACTCTCAAGCGCTTATGCAAAACGTTTATATCAGTTTGCAAGCGTGAATTTTTCAGACTGGTAAAGTCTTCAAACTCAGCCTAGCAAGCTAGATATCTATATGGGTCTGATCTCAGTTCAGTTTCACCACATAGTCAAAGTCTCTGCAATATATATCATTGCAAGAAAACTTTAAAGGTACATTTATGAAAAATAAAAACAAGTTAGTCACGTAACCTGCTATCACTTGTTATTTATGATCAATAGATGGCGTCTTTACCAAAACCGCCGAAACAAGTGTAAAATATTTTTACATAAACGCAAAAGGAGTCAGAATTAACTACCTCTTTCATTTTGCTCACCTCCAGATCAGCTGATTTCAAGCTGGTTTGCTTTCGTCAGTGGAAGGATAGAGCTATAGAAACTAGGTCTAAAGACTGACTCTCAAGCGTTTATGCAAAACGTTTATATCAGTTTGCAAGCGTGAATTTTTCAGACTGGTAAAGTCTTCAAACTCAGCCTAGCAAGCTAGATATCTATATGGGTCTGATCTCAGTTCAGTTTCACCACATAGTCAAAGTCTCTGCAATATATATCATTGCAAGAAAACTTTAAAGGTACATTTATGAAAAATAAAAACAAGTTAGTCACGTAACCTGCTATCACTTGTTATTTATGATCAATAGATGGCGTCTTTACCAAAACCGCCGAAACAAGTGTAAAATATTTTTACATAAACGCAAAAGGAGTCAGAATTAACTACCTCTTTCATTTTGCTCACCTCCAGATCAGCTGATTTCAAGCTGGTTTGCTTTCGTCAGTGGAAGGATAGAGCTATAGAAACTAGGTCTAAAGACTGACTCTCAAGCGTTTATGCAAAACGTTTATATCAGTTTGCAAGCGTGAATTTTTCAGACCGGTAAAGTCTTCAAACTCAGCCTAGCAAGCTAGATATCTATATGGGTCTGATCTCAGTTCAGTTTCACCACATAGTCAAAGTCTCTGCAATATATATCATTGCAAGAAAACTTTAAAGGTACATTTATGAAAAATAAAAACAAGTTAGTCACGTAACCTGCTATCACTTGTTATTTATGATCAATAGATGGCGTCTTTACCAAAACCGCCGAAACAAGTGTAAAATATTTTTACATAAACGCAAAAGGAGTCAGAATTAACTACCTCTTTCATTTTGCTCACCTCCAGATCAGCTGATTTCAAGCTGGTTTGCTTTCGTCAGTGGAAGGATAGAGCTATAGAAACTAGGTCTAAAGACTGACTCTCAAGCGCTTATGCAAAACGTTTATATCAGTTTGCAAGCGTGAATTTTTCAGACTGGTAAAGTCTTCAAACTCAGCCTAGCAAGCTAGATATCTATATGGGTCTGATCTCAGTTCAGTTTCACCACATAGTCAAAGTCTCTGCAATATATATCATTGCAAGAAAACTTTAAAGGTACATTTATGAAAAATAAAAACAAGTTAGTCACGTAACCTGCTATCACTTGTTATTTATGATCAATAGATGGCGTCTTTACCAAAACCGCCGAAACAAGTGTAAAATATTTTTACATAAACGCAAAAGGAGTCAGAATTAACTACCTCTTTCATTTTGCTCACCTCCAGATCAGCTGATTTCAAGCTGGTTTGCTTTCGTCAGTGGAAGGATAGAGCTATAGAAACTAGGTCTAAAGACTGACTCTCAAGCGCTTATGCAAAACGTTTATATCAGTTTGCAAGCGTGAATTTTTCAGACTGGTAAAGTCTTCAAACTCAGCCTAGCAAGCTAGATATCTATATGGGTCTGATCTCAGTTCAGTTTCACCACATAGTCAAAGTCTCTGCAATATATATCATTGCAAGAAAACTTTAAAGGTACATTTATGAAAAATAAAAACAAGTTAGTCACGTAACCTGCTATCACTTGTTATTTATGATCAATAGATGGCGTCTTTACCAAAACCGCCGAAACAAGTGTAAAATATTTTTACATAAACGCAAAAGGAGTCAGAATTAACTACCTCTTTCATTTTGCTCACCTCCAGATCAGCTGATTTCAAGCTGGTTTGCTTTCGTCAGTGGAAGGATAGAGCTATAGAAACTAGGTCTAAAGACTGACTCTCAAGCGCTTATGCAAAACGTTTATATCAGTTTGCAAGCGTGAATTTTTCAGACTGGTAAAGTCTTCAAACTCAGCCTAGCAAGCTAGATATCTATATGGGTCTGATCTCAGTTCAGTTTCACCACATAGTCAAAGTCTCTGCAATATATATCATTGCAAGAAAACTTTAAAGGTACATTTATGAAAAATAAAAACAAGTTAGTCACGTAACCTGCTATCACTTGTTATTTATGATCAATAGATGGCGTCTTTACCAAAACCGCCGAAACAAGTGTAAAATATTTTTACATAAACGCAAAAGGAGTCAGAATTAACTACCTCTTTCATTTTGCTCACCTCCAGATCAGCTGATTTCAAGCTGGTTTGCTTTCGTCAGTGGAAGGATAGAGCTATAGAAACTAGGTCTAAAGACTGACTCTCAAGCGCTTATGCAAAACGTTTATATCAGTTTGCAAGCGTGAATTTTTCAGACTGGTAAAGTCTTCAAACTCAGCCTAGCAAGCTAGATATCTATATGGGTCTGATCTCAGTTCAGTTTCACCACATAGTCAAAGTCTCTGCAATATATATCATTGCAAGAAAACTTTAAAGGTACATTTATGAAAAATAAAAACAAGTTAGTCACGTAACCTGCTATCACTTGTTATTTATGATCAATAGATGGCGTCTTTACCAAAACCGCCGAAACAAGTGTAAAATATTTTTACATAAACGCAAAAGGAGTCAGAATTAACTACCTCTTTCATTTTGCTCACCTCCAGATCAGCTGATTTCAAGCTGGTTTGCTTTCGTCAGTGGAAGGATAGAGCTATAGAAACTAGGTCTAAAGACTGACTCTCAAGCGTTTATGCAAAACGTTTATATCAGTTTGCAAGCGTGAATTTTTCAGACTGGTAAAGTCTTCAAACTCAGCCTAGCAAGCTAGATATCTATATGGGTCTGATCTCAGTTCAGTTTCACCACATAGTCAAAGTCTCTGCAATATATATCATTGCAAGAAAACTTTAAAGGTACATTTATGAAAAATAAAAACAAGTTAGTCACGTAACCTGCTATCACTTGTTATTTATGATCAATAGATGGCGTCTTTACCAAAACCGCCGAAACAAGTGTAAAATATTTTTACATAAACGCAAAAGGAGTCAGAATTAACTACCTCTTTCATTTTGCTCACCTCCAGATCAGCTGATTTCAAGCTGGTTTGCTTTCGTCAGTGGAAGGATAGAGCTATAGAAACTAGGTCTAAAGACTGACTCTCAAGCGCTTATGCAAAACGTTTATATCAGTTTGCAAGCGTGAATTTTTCAGACTGGTAAAGTCTTCAAACTCAGCCTAGCAAGCTAGATATCTATATGGGTCTGATCTCAGTTCAGTTTCACCACATAGTCAAAGTCTCTGCAATATATATCATTGCAAGAAAACTTTAAAGGTACATTTATGAAAAATAAAAACAAGTTAGTCACGTAACCTGCTATCACTTGTTATTTATGATCAATAGATGGCGTCTTTACCAAAACCGCCGAAACAAGTGTAAAATATTTTTACATAAACGCAAAAGGAGTCAGAATTAACTACCTCTTTCATTTTGCTCACCTCCAGATCAGCTGATTTCAAGCTGGTTTGCTTTCGTCAGTGGAAGGATAGAGCTATAGAAACTAGGTCTAAAGACTGACTCTCAAGCGCTTATGCAAAACGTTTATATCAGTTTGCAAGCGTGAATTTTTCAGACCGGTAAAGTCTTCAAACTCAGCCTAGCAAGCTAGATATCTATATGGGTCTGATCTCAGTTCAGTTTCACCACATAGTCAAAGTCTCTGCAATATATATCATTGCAAGAAAACTTTAAAGGTACATTTATGAAAAATAAAAACAAGTTAGTCACGTAACCTGCTATCACTTGTTATTTATGATCAATAGATGGCGTCTTTACCAAAACCGCCGAAACAAGTGTAAAATATTTTTACATAAACGCAAAAGGAGTCAGAATTAACTACCTCTTTCATTTTGCTCACCTCCAGATCAGCTGATTTCAAGCTGGTTTGCTTTCGTCAGTGGAAGGATAGAGCTATAGAAACTAGGTCTAAAGACTGACTCTCAAGCGCTTATGCAAAACGTTTATATCAGTTTGCAAGCGTGAATTTTTCAGACCGGTAAAGTCTTCAAACTCAGCCTAGCAAGCTAGATATCTATATGGGTCTGATCTCAGTTCAGTTTCACCACATAGTCAAAGTCTCTGCAATATATATCATTGCAAGAAAACTTTAAAGGTACATTTATGAAAAATAAAAACAAGTTAGTCACGTAACCTGCTATCACTTGTTATTTATGATCAATAGATGGCGTCTTTACCAAAACCGCCGAAACAAGTGTAAAATATTTTTACATAAACGCAAAAGGAGTCAGAATTAACTACCTCTTTCATTTTGCTCACCTCCAGATCAGCTGATTTCAAGCTGGTTTGCTTTCGTCAGTGGAAGGATAGAGCTATAGAAACTAGGTCTAAAGACTGACTCTCAAGCGTTTATGCAAAACGTTTATATCAGTTTGCAAGCGTGAATTTTTCAGACCGGTAAAGTCTTCAAACTCAGCCTAGCAAGCTAGATATCTATATGGGTCTGATCTCAGTTCAGTTTCACCACATAGTCAAAGTCTCTGCAATATATATCATTGCAAGAAAACTTTAAAGGTACATTTATGAAAAATAAAAACAAGTTAGTCACGTAACCTGCTATCACTTGTTATTTATGATCAATAGATGGCGTCTTTACCAAAACCGCCGAAACAAGTGTAAAATATTTTTACATAAACGCAAAAGGAGTCAGAATTAACTACCTCTTTCATTTTGCTCACCTCCAGATCAGCTGATTTCAAGCTGGTTTGCTTTCGTCAGTGGAAGGATAGAGCTATAGAAACTAGGTCTAAAGACTGACTCTCAAGCGCTTATGCAAAACGTTTATATCAGTTTGCAAGCGTGAATTTTTCAGACCGGTAAAGTCTTCAAACTCAGCCTAGCAAGCTAGATATCTATATGGGTCTGATCTCAGTTCAGTTTCACCACATAGTCAAAGTCTCTGCAATATATATCATTGCAAGAAAACTTTAAAGGTACATTTATGAAAAATAAAAACAAGTTAGTCACGTAACCTGCTATCACTTGTTATTTATGATCAATAGATGGCGTCTTTACCAAAACCGCCGAAACAAGTGTAAAATATTTTTACATAAACGCAAAAGGAGTCAGAATTAACTACCTCTTTCATTTTGCTCACCTCCAGATCAGCTGATTTCAAGCTGGTTTGCTTTCGTCAGTGGAAGGATAGAGCTATAGAAACTAGGTCTAAAGACTGACTCTCAAGCGCTTATGCAAAACGTTTATATCAGTTTGCAAGCGTGAATTTTTCAGACCGGTAAAGTCTTCAAACTCAGCCTAGCAAGCTAGATATCTATATGGGTCTGATCTCAGTTCAGTTTCACCACATAGTCAAAGTCTCTGCAATATATATCATTGCAAGAAAACTTTAAAGGTACATTTATGAAAAATAAAAACAAGTTAGTCACGTAACCTGCTATCACTTGTTATTTATGATCAATAGATGGCGTCTTTACCAAAACCGCCGAAACAAGTGTAAAATATTTTTACATAAACGCAAAAGGAGTCAGAATTAACTACCTCTTTCATTTTGCTCACCTCCAGATCAGCTGATTTCAAGCTGGTTTGCTTTCGTCAGTGGAAGGATAGAGCTATAGAAACTAGGTCTAAAGACTGACTCTCAAGCGTTTATGCAAAACGTTTATATCAGTTTGCAAGCGTGAATTTTTCAGACCGGTAAAGTCTTCAAACTCAGCCTAGCAAGCTAGATATCTATATGGGTCTGATCTCAGTTCAGTTTCACCACATAGTCAAAGTCTCTGCAATATATATCATTGCAAGAAAACTTTAAAGGTACATTTATGAAAAATAAAAACAAGTTAGTCACGTAACCTGCTATCACTTGTTATTTATGATCAATAGATGGCGTCTTTACCAAAACCGCCGAAACAAGTGTAAAATATTTTTACATAAACGCAAAAGGAGTCAGAATTAACTACCTCTTTCATTTTGCTCACCTCCAGATCAGCTGATTTCAAGCTGGTTTGCTTTCGTCAGTGGAAGGATAGAGCTATAGAAACTAGGTCTAAAGACTGACTCTCAAGCGCTTATGCAAAACGTTTATATCAGTTTGCAAGCGTGAATTTTTCAGACCGGTAAAGTCTTCAAACTCAGCCTAGCAAGCTAGATATCTATATGGGTCTGATCTCAGTTCAGTTTCACCACATAGTCAAAGTCTCTGCAATATATATCATTGCAAGAAAACTTTAAAGGTACATTTATGAAAAATAAAAACAAGTTAGTCACGTAACCTGCTATCACTTGTTATTTATGATCAATAGATGGCGTCTTTACCAAAACCGCCGAAACAAGTGTAAAATATTTTTACATAAACGCAAAAGGAGTCAGAATTAACTACCTCTTTCATTTTGCTCACCTCCAGATCAGCTGATTTCAAGCTGGTTTGCTTTCGTCAGTGGAAGGATAGAGCTATAGAAACTAGGTCTAAAGACTGACTCTCAAGCGTTTATGCAAAACGTTTATATCAGTTTGCAAGCGTGAATTTTTCAGACCGGTAAAGTCTTCAAACTCAGCCTAGCAAGCTAGATATCTATATGGGTCTGATCTCAGTTCAGTTTCACCACATAGTCAAAGTCTCTGCAATATATATCATTGCAAGAAAACTTTAAAGGTACATTTATGAAAAATAAAAACAAGTTAGTCACGTAACCTGCTATCACTTGTTATTTATGATCAATAGATGGCGTCTTTACCAAAACCGCCGAAACAAGTGTAAAATATTTTTACATAAACGCAAAAGGAGTCAGAATTAACTACCTCTTTCATTTTGCTCACCTCCAGATCAGCTGATTTCAAGCTGGTTTGCTTTCGTCAGTGGAAGGATAGAGCTATAGAAACTAGGTCTAAAGACTGACTCTCAAGCGTTTATGCAAAACGTTTATATCAGTTTGCAAGCGTGAATTTTTCAGACCGGTAAAGTCTTCAAACTCAGCCTAGCAAGCTAGATATCTATATGGGTCTGATCTCAGTTCAGTTTCACCACATAGTCAAAGTCTCTGCAATATATATCATTGCAAGAAAACTTTAAAGGTACATTTATGAAAAATAAAAACAAGTTAGTCACGTAACCTGCTATCACTTGTTATTTATGATCAATAGATGGCGTCTTTACCAAAACCGCCGAAACAAGTGTAAAATATTTTTACATAAACGCAAAAGGAGTCAGAATTAACTACCTCTTTCATTTTGCTCACCTCCAGATCAGCTGATTTCAAGCTGGTTTGCTTTCGTCAGTGGAAGGATAGAGCTATAGAAACTAGGTCTAAAGACTGACTCTCAAGCGTTTATGCAAAACGTTTATATCAGTTTGCAAGCGTGAATTTTTCAGACCGGTAAAGTCTTCAAACTCAGCCTAGCAAGCTAGATATCTATATGGGTCTGATCTCAGTTCAGTTTCACCACATAGTCAAAGTCTCTGCAATATATATCATTGCAAGAAAACTTTAAAGGTACATTTATGAAAAATAAAAACAAGTTAGTCACGTAACCTGCTATCACTTGTTATTTATGATCAATAGATGGCGTCTTTACCAAAACCGCCGAAACAAGTGTAAAATATTTTTACATAAACGCAAAAGGAGTCAGAATTAACTACCTCTTTCATTTTGCTCACCTCCAGATCAGCTGATTTCAAGCTGGTTTGCTTTCGTCAGTGGAAGGATAGAGCTATAGAAACTAGGTCTAAAGACTGACTCTCAAGCGTTTATGCAAAACGTTTATATCAGTTTGCAAGCGTGAATTTTTCAGACCGGTAAAGTCTTCAAACTCAGCCTAGCAAGCTAGATATCTATATGGGTCTGATCTCAGTTCAGTTTCACCACATAGTCAAAGTCTCTGCAATATATATCATTGCAAGAAAACTTTAAAGGTACATTTATGAAAAATAAAAACAAGTTAGTCACGTAACCTGCTATCACTTGTTATTTATGATCAATAGATGGCGTCTTTACCAAAACCGCCGAAACAAGTGTAAAATATTTTTACATAAACGCAAAAGGAGTCAGAATTAACTACCTCTTTCATTTTGCTCACCTCCAGATCAGCTGATTTCAAGCTGGTTTGCTTTCGTCAGTGGAAGGATAGAGCTATAGAAACTAGGTCTAAAGACTGACTCTCAAGCGTTTATGCAAAACGTTTATATCAGTTTGCAAGCGTGAATTTTTCAGACTGGTAAAGTCTTCAAACTCAGCCTAGCAAGCTAGATATCTATATGGGTCTGATCTCAGTTCAGTTTCACCACATAGTCAAAGTCTCTGCAATATATATCATTGCAAGAAAACTTTAAAGGTACATTTATGAAAAATAAAAACAAGTTAGTCACGTAACCTGCTATCACTTGTTATTTATGATCAATAGATGGCGTCTTTACCAAAACCGCCGAAACAAGTGTAAAATATTTTTACATAAACGCAAAAGGAGTCAGAATTAACTACCTCTTTCATTTTGCTCACCTCCAGATCAGCTGATTTCAAGCTGGTTTGCTTTCGTCAGTGGAAGGATAGAGCTATAGAAACTAGGTCTAAAGACTGACTCTCAAGCGTTTATGCAAAACGTTTATATCAGTTTGCAAGCGTGAATTTTTCAGACTGGTAAAGTCTTCAAACTCAGCCTAGCAAGCTAGATATCTATATGGGTCTGATCTCAGTTCAGTTTCACCACATAGTCAAAGTCTCTGCAATATATATCATTGCAAGAAAACTTTAAAGGTACATTTATGAAAAATAAAAACAAGTTAGTCACGTAACCTGCTATCACTTGTTATTTATGATCAATAGATGGCGTCTTTACCAAAACCGCCGAAACAAGTGTAAAATATTTTTACATAAACGCAAAAGGAGTCAGAATTAACTACCTCTTTCATTTTGCTCACCTCCAGATCAGCTGATTTCAAGCTGGTTTGCTTTCGTCAGTGGAAGGATAGAGCTATAGAAACTAGGTCTAAAGACTGACTCTCAAGCGTTTATGCAAAACGTTTATATCAGTTTGCAAGCGTGAATTTTTCAGACCGGTAAAGTCTTCAAACTCAGCCTAGCAAGCTAGATATCTATATGGGTCTGATCTCAGTTCAGTTTCACCACATAGTCAAAGTCTCTGCAATATATATCATTGCAAGAAAACTTTAAAGGTACATTTATGAAAAATAAAAACAAGTTAGTCACGTAACCTGCTATCTCTTGTTATTTATGATCAATAGATGGCGTCTTTACCAAAACCGCCGAAACAAGTGTAAAATATTTTTACATAAACGCAAAAGGAGTCAGAATTAACTACCTCTTTCATTTTGCTCACCTCCAGATCAGCTGATTTCAAGCTGGTTTGCTTTCGTCAGTGGAAGGATAGAGCTATAGAAACTAGGTCTAAAGACTGACTCTCAAGCGTTTATGCAAAACGTTTATATCAGTTTGCAAGCGTGAATTTTTCAGACTGGTAAAGTCTTCAAACTCAGCCTAGCAAGCTAGATATCTATATGGGTCTGATCTCAGTTCAGTTTCACCACATAGTCAAAGTCTCTGCAATATATATCATTGCAAGAAAACTTTAAAGGTACATTTATGAAAAATAAAAACAAGTTAGTCACGTAACCTGCTATCACTTGTTATTTATGATCAATAGATGGCGTCTTTACCAAAACCGCCGAAACAAGTGTAAAATATTTTTACATAAACGCAAAAGGAGTCAGAATTAACTACCTCTTTCATTTTGCTCACCTCCAGATCAGCTGATTTCAAGCTGGTTTGCTTTCGTCAGTGGAAGGATAGAGCTATAGAAACTAGGTCTAAAGACTGACTCTCAAGCGTTTATGCAAAACGTTTATATCAGTTTGCAAGCGTGAATTTTTCAGACTGGTAAAGTCTTCAAACTCAGCCTAGCAAGCTAGATATCTATATGGGTCTGATCTCAGTTCAGTTTCACCACATAGTCAAAGTCTCTGCAATATATATCATTGCAAGAAAACTTTAAAGGTACATTTATGAAAAATAAAAACAAGTTAGTCACGTAACCTGCTATCACTTGTTATTTATGATCAATAGATGGCGTCTTTACCAAAACCGCCGAAACAAGTGTAAAATATTTTTACATAAACGCAAAAGGAGTCAGAATTAACTACCTCTTTCATTTTGCTCACCTCCAGATCAGCTGATTTCAAGCTGGTTTGCTTTCGTCAGTGGAAGGATAGAGCTATAGAAACTAGGTCTAAAGACTGACTCTCAAGCGTTTATGCAAAACGTTTATATCAGTTTGCAAGCGTGAATTTTTCAGACTGGTAAAGTCTTCAAACTCAGCCTAGCAAGCTAGATATCTATATGGGTCTGATCTCAGTTCAGTTTCACCACATAGTCAAAGTCTCTGCAATATATATCATTGCAAGAAAACTTTAAAGGTACATTTATGAAAAATAAAAACAAGTTAGTCACGTAACCTGCTATCACTTGTTATTTATGATCAATAGATGGCGTCTTTACCAAAACCGCCGAAACAAGTGTAAAATATTTTTACATAAACGCAAAAGGAGTCAGAATTAACTACCTCTTTCATTTTGCTCACCTCCAGATCAGCTGATTTCAAGCTGGTTTGCTTTCGTCAGTGGAAGGATAGAGCTATAGAAACTAGGTCTAAAGACTGACTCTCAAGCGTTTATGCAAAACGTTTATATCAGTTTGCAAGCGTGAATTTTTCAGACTGGTAAAGTCTTCAAACTCAGCCTAGCAAGCTAGATATCTATATGGGTCTGATCTCAGTTCAGTTTCACCACATAGTCAAAGTCTCTGCAATATATATCATTGCAAGAAAACTTTAAAGGTACATTTATGAAAAATAAAAACAAGTTAGTCACGTAACCTGCTATCACTTGTTATTTATGATCAATAGATGGCGTCTTTACCAAAACCGCCGAAACAAGTGTAAAATATTTTTACATAAACGCAAAAGGAGTCAGAATTAACTACCTCTTTCATTTTGCTCACCTCCAGATCAGCTGATTTCAAGCTGGTTTGCTTTCGTCAGTGGAAGGATAGAGCTATAGAAACTAGGTCTAAAGACTGACTCTCAAGCGTTTATGCAAAACGTTTATATCAGTTTGCAAGCGTGAATTTTTCAGACTGGTAAAGTCTTCAAACTCAGCCTAGCAAGCTAGATATCTATATGGGTCTGATCTCAGTTCAGTTTCACCACATAGTCAAAGTCTCTGCAATATATATCATTGCAAGAAAACTTTAAAGGTACATTTATGAAAAATAAAAACAAGTTAGTCACGTAACCTGCTATCACTTGTTATTTATGATCAATAGATGGCGTCTTTACCAAAACCGCCGAAACAAGTGTAAAATATTTTTACATAAACGCAAAAGGAGTCAGAATTAACTACCTCTTTCATTTTGCTCACCTCCAGATCAGCTGATTTCAAGCTGGTTTGCTTTCGTCAGTGGAAGGATAGAGCTATAGAAACTAGGTCTAAAGACTGACTCTCAAGCGTTTATGCAAAACGTTTATATCAGTTTGCAAGCGTGAATTTTTCAGACTGGTAAAGTCTTCAAACTCAGCCTAGCAAGCTAGATATCTATATGGGTCTGATCTCAGTTCAGTTTCACCACATAGTCAAAGTCTCTGCAATATATATCATTGCAAGAAAACTTTAAAGGTACATTTATGAAAAATAAAAACAAGTTAGTCACGTAACCTGCTATCACTTGTTATTTATGATCAATAGATGGCGTCTTTACCAAAACCGCCGAAACAAGTGTAAAATATTTTTACATAAACGCAAAAGGAGTCAGAATTAACTACCTCTTTCATTTTGCTCACCTCCAGATCAGCTGATTTCAAGCTGGTTTGCTTTCGTCAGTGGAAGGATAGAGCTATAGAAACTAGGTCTAAAGACTGACTCTCAAGCGTTTATGCAAAACGTTTATATCAGTTTGCAAGCGTGAATTTTTCAGACTGGTAAAGTCTTCAAACTCAGCCTAGCAAGCTAGATATCTATATGGGTCTGATCTCAGTTCAGTTTCACCACATAGTCAAAGTCTCTGCAATATATATCATTGCAAGAAAACTTTAAAGGTACATTTATGAAAAATAAAAACAAGTTAGTCACGTAACCTGCTATCACTTGTTATTTATGATCAATAGATGGCGTCTTTACCAAAACCGCCGAAACAAGTGTAAAATATTTTTACATAAACGCAAAAGGAGTCAGAATTAACTACCTCTTTCATTTTGCTCACCTCCAGATCAGCTGATTTCAAGCTGGTTTGCTTTCGTCAGTGGAAGGATAGAGCTATAGAAACTAGGTCTAAAGACTGACTCTCAAGCGTTTATGCAAAACGTTTATATCAGTTTGCAAGCGTGAATTTTTCAGACTGGTAAAGTCTTCAAACTCAGCCTAGCAAGCTAGATATCTATATGGGTCTGATCTCAGTTCAGTTTCACCACATAGTCAAAGTCTCTGCAATATATATCATTGCAAGAAAACTTTAAAGGTACATTTATGAAAAATAAAAACAAGTTAGTCACGTAACCTGCTATCACTTGTTATTTATGATCAATAGATGGCGTCTTTACCAAAACCGCCGAAACAAGTGTAAAATATTTTTACATAAACGCAAAAGGAGTCAGAATTAACTACCTCTTTCATTTTGCTCACCTCCAGATCAGCTGATTTCAAGCTGGTTTGCTTTCGTCAGTGGAAGGATAGAGCTATAGAAACTAGGTCTAAAGACTGACTCTCAAGCGTTTATGCAAAACGTTTATATCAGTTTGCAAGCGTGAATTTTTCAGACTGGTAAAGTCTTCAAACTCAGCCTAGCAAGCTAGATATCTATATGGGTCTGATCTCAGTTCAGTTTCACCACATAGTCAAAGTCTCTGCAATATATATCATTGCAAGAAAACTTTAAAGGTACATTTATGAAAAATAAAAACAAGTTAGTCACGTAACCTGCTATCACTTGTTATTTATGATCAATAGATGGCGTCTTTACCAAAACCGCCGAAACAAGTGTAAAATATTTTTACATAAACGCAAAAGGAGTCAGAATTAACTACCTCTTTCATTTTGCTCACCTCCAGATCAGCTGATTTCAAGCTGGTTTGCTTTCGTCAGTGGAAGGATAGAGCTATAGAAACTAGGTCTAAAGACTGACTCTCAAGCGTTTATGCAAAACGTTTATATCAGTTTGCAAGCGTGAATTTTTCAGACTGGTAAAGTCTTCAAACTCAGCCTAGCAAGCTAGATATCTATATGGGTCTGATCTCAGTTCAGTTTCACCACATAGTCAAAGTCTCTGCAATATATATCATTGCAAGAAAACTTTAAAGGTACATTTATGAAAAATAAAAACAAGTTAGTCACGTAACCTGCTATCACTTGTTATTTATGATCAATAGATGGCGTCTTTACCAAAACCGCCGAAACAAGTGTAAAATATTTTTACATAAACGCAAAAGGAGTCAGAATTAACTACCTCTTTCATTTTGCTCACCTCCAGATCAGCTGATTTCAAGCTGGTTTGCTTTCGTCAGTGGAAGGATAGAGCTATAGAAACTAGGTCTAAAGACTGACTCTCAAGCGTTTATGCAAAACGTTTATATCAGTTTGCAAGCGTGAATTTTTCAGACTGGTAAAGTCTTCAAACTCAGCCTAGCAAGCTAGATATCTATATGGGTCTGATCTCAGTTCAGTTTCACCACATAGTCAAAGTCTCTGCAATATATATCATTGCAAGAAAACTTTAAAGGTACATTTATGAAAAATAAAAACAAGTTAGTCACGTAACCTGCTATCACTTGTTATTTATGATCAATAGATGGCGTCTTTACCAAAACCGCCGAAACAAGTGTAAAATATTTTTACATAAACGCAAAAGGAGTCAGAATTAACTACCTCTTTCATTTTGCTCACCTCCAGATCAGCTGATTTCAAGCTGGTTTGCTTTCGTCAGTGGAAGGATAGAGCTATAGAAACTAGGTCTAAAGACTGACTCTCAAGCGTTTATGCAAAACGTTTATATCAGTTTGCAAGCGTGAATTTTTCAGACTGGTAAAGTCTTCAAACTCAGCCTAGCAAGCTAGATATCTATATGGGTCTGATCTCAGTTCAGTTTCACCACATAGTCAAAGTCTCTGCAATATATATCATTGCAAGAAAACTTTAAAGGTACATTTATGAAAAATAAAAACAAGTTAGTCACGTAACCTGCTATCACTTGTTATTTATGATCAATAGATGGCGTCTTTACCAAAACCGCCGAAACAAGTGTAAAATATTTTTACATAAACGCAAAAGGAGTCAGAATTAACTACCTCTTTCATTTTGCTCACCTCCAGATCAGCTGATTTCAAGCTGGTTTGCTTTCGTCAGTGGAAGGATAGAGCTATAGAAACTAGGTCTAAAGACTGACTCTCAAGCGTTTATGCAAAACGTTTATATCAGTTTGCAAGCGTGAATTTTTCAGACTGGTAAAGTCTTCAAACTCAGCCTAGCAAGCTAGATATCTATATGGGTCTGATCTCAGTTCAGTTTCACCACATAGTCAAAGTCTCTGCAATATATATCATTGCAAGAAAACTTTAAAGGTACATTTATGAAAAATAAAAACAAGTTAGTCACGTAACCTGCTATCACTTGTTATTTATGATCAATAGATGGCGTCTTTACCAAAACCGCCGAAACAAGTGTAAAATATTTTTACATAAACGCAAAAGGAGTCAGAATTAACTACCTCTTTCATTTTGCTCACCTCCAGATCAGCTGATTTCAAGCTGGTTTGCTTTCGTCAGTGGAAGGATAGAGCTATAGAAACTAGGTCTAAAGACTGACTCTCAAGCGTTTATGCAAAACGTTTATATCAGTTTGCAAGCGTGAATTTTTCAGACTGGTAAAGTCTTCAAACTCAGCCTAGCAAGCTAGATATCTATATGGGTCTGATCTCAGTTCAGTTTCACCACATAGTCAAAGTCTCTGCAATATATATCATTGCAAGAAAACTTTAAAGGTACATTTATGAAAAATAAAAACAAGTTAGTCACGTAACCTGCTATCACTTGTTATTTATGATCAATAGATGGCGTCTTTACCAAAACCGCCGAAACAAGTGTAAAATATTTTTACATAAACGCAAAAGGAGTCAGAATTAACTACCTCTTTCATTTTGCTCACCTCCAGATCAGCTGATTTCAAGCTGGTTTGCTTTCGTCAGTGGAAGGATAGAGCTATAGAAACTAGGTCTAAAGACTGACTCTCAAGCGTTTATGCAAAACGTTTATATCAGTTTGCAAGCGTGAATTTACACTTGTTTCGGCGGTTTTGGTAAAGACGCCATCTATTGATCATAAATAACAAGTGATAGCAGGTTACGTGACTAACTTGTTTTTATTTTTCATAAATGTACCTTTAAAGTTTTCTTGCAATGATATATATTGCAGAGACTTTGACTATGTGGTGAAACTGAACTGAGATCAGACCCATATAGATATCTAGCTTGCTAGGCTGAGTTTGAAGACTTTACCAGTCTGAAAAATTCACGCTTGCAAACTGATATAAACGTTTTGCATAAACGCTTGAGAGTCAGTCTTTAGACCTAGTTTCTATAGCTCTATCCTTCCACTGACGAAAGCAAACCAGCTTGAAATCAGCTGATCTGGAGGTGAGCAAAATGAAAGAGGTAGTTAATTCTGACTCCTTTTGCGTTTATGTAAAAATATTTTACACTTGTTTCGGCGGTTTTGGTAAAGACGCCATCTATTGATCATAAATAACAAGTGATAGCAGGTTACGTGACTAACTTGTTTTTATTTTTCATAAATGTACCTTTAAAGTTTTCTTGCAATGATATATATTGCAGAGACTTTGACTATGTGGTGAAACTGAACTGAGATCAGACCCATATAGATATCTAGCTTGCTAGGCTGAGTTTGAAGACTTTACCAGTCTGAAAAATTCACGCTTGCAAACTGATATAAACGTTTTGCATAAACGCTTGAGAGTCAGTCTTTAGACCTAGTTTCTATAGCTCTATCCTTCCACTGACGAAAGCAAACCAGCTTGAAATCAGCTGATCTGGAGGTGAGCAAAATGAAAGAGGTAGTTAATTCTGACTCCTTTTGCGTTTATGTAAAAATATTTTACACTTGTTTCGGCGGTTTTGGTAAAGACGCCATCTATTGATCATAAATAACAAGTGATAGCAGGTTACGTGACTAACTTGTTTTTATTTTTCATAAATGTACCTTTAAAGTTTTCTTGCAATGATATATATTGCAGAGACTTTGACTATGTGGTGAAACTGAACTGAGATCAGACCCATATAGATATCTAGCTTGCTAGGCTGAGTTTGAAGACTTTACCAGTCTGAAAAATTCACGCTTGCAAACTGATATAAACGTTTTGCATAAACGCTTGAGAGTCAGTCTTTAGACCTAGTTTCTATAGCTCTATCCTTCCACTGACGAAAGCAAACCAGCTTGAAATCAGCTGATCTGGAGGTGAGCAAAATGAAAGAGGTAGTTAATTCTGACTCCTTTTGCGTTTATGTAAAAATATTTTACACTTGTTTCGGCGGTTTTGGTAAAGACGCCATCTATTGATCATAAATAACAAGTGATAGCAGGTTACGTGACTAACTTGTATTTATTTTTCATATATATATATATATATTGTACTACTAGTGAACAGCACTACATGTTTTGTAAAACTTGTATGAAAAATATAATTAGTTTAAAGATTTTAAAACGAAATTTTAGAGAAATAAAAACATTGCAGAATCAGCTATCAATAAATGATTGAAATAAATTTTGTTAAAAGAAATATGTAAAAGTTTTAAGAAATAGAAGTACAATTTTGAAAGTTTGAAGAGTTTTTATTTTTTTTAGAAATGCAGATTGACAAAAGACAAAGCACTGCATCATCCTGTTATAATAAAGTTTCGTTAATTAAAGAGCAAATAGAGGGGGGGGGCGGATTTAAACAAGTAAAAAGTTAAAAAATAGAGTTCTCTCTCTTTTCACAAACTTAAAGAAAAAAAAATGTGTGTATGTAAAAATGAATAAAGAATTAAAATGTGAAAGGAAAGCATTTAAAACTTAAATCCATTTAAAGATTGCTCAGATGATAAACAGAAAAAAGGGAATAATAACTATAAATTAAAGTAAATGGAAACAATAGAAAATAATTCAAGATGATATCTTATCCAGGCCAGATTAATCTATGCAAGTACACAGAATTAAAACACAATGGGAATATAATTAATAAAATTTATAAATTACTTAAACTACATCAAAGTAATAAGTAGAGAGACAATAGAGAGGAATCAAATAAAAGAACTGAAAATCACCACATCATTATTCTTAACTCTTGATTCTTGATTTAATCAAAATTTAAGACTTACAGCCACATAGTGCCAGTGTATTCAAATTGCTATCATGGAAGAGCTCCAGAGACAATGGTAAAACCCATTCATGTCCCCAGAATATGACTAGGCATCTTCACAATAATCACAGAACCTTCTAATACTATGCAGTAATAGACAGTCCCCAAAGTTTGTGGCTAGTCTCCAGGCCCAGTTTTCCAAAACATCAGAAATGAAGTCATGATTATGTAATTATCTGATAGTCAAGGAATGTCTATCTCAGAAATGCAGAAAGTCAGTCAGGAGCTAAAATTATTAGTGAATTTCATAAAGCCAACCAGTTGGTGACCAATACAATAAAAAAAGACAAGGTGTCATATTCCTAGATGCATAAAGTGCAAAAATTTTAGGTAATTATAAATTTCCTTATTCCCATTCATGAACTGATTATGTTCAAATAAGAGACTTTGTTAGACTTTGATAGCCATAGCAATCATTAAGTGTTTCCCATAATTATCATATAAAATAAATCCTAGTATGTGCATGTGCATTTAATATTATCATATTTTAATTAATATATGCAAAGCTTTTCTTTCAGTAGTGAATTGATATTTTAATGTGTATGTGAATATGCAGATATATAATGTTTAATTGTATTATTGTTTATTATCATATATTTGACTAAAAGTGTGCTTAAATGAATTTATTATTTTCCTTATTGTAATAATCTTTAATGTTTTAATTAGAAGTGTTTTAAAATAAATTGTTTGCTTTCTAGTTATTGTTTGGTCAGTTTTCTTTAATAACTATGCCACTAATAGATAGTTTTTAGTTAAGTGTAAGCATTAAATAGTCTATTATCATTTGTCTTTCTACAAATAAATAAAAGTGCTAGTTAAGGATTAATCAAGTACTAAATTATTTACCTGTTATCCAGGCATGCTAATTATTACTTATGATTAGCTGGCACCTGATGTTTTACTTTGAAACAAATAGAAATGCTTTGGATGGCAGGAGTTTGAATTTAGCAGCTGAGAAGTTATAAAGCCTGAAAATGTGGCTGCAGGTTATACTGGTTATACCTTGAATAACCTTGATCTGGCTATAAGTGTTATTGACTTCTCCATTTGAATGGCTGATGTGATGTGATAATAAATGCATCTGGGGGGATTGGAATTTAATAAGATTTTCTTATTTATATAATCATAGCAATCCACTACCACCCAGTTCAATTGGATTACCAATATATGTGCAGAATCATCATAAGTTAATATAAACATAATTCAAGTAGTATTAAAGTTTGAAAATAAAGTCTTGAAGAAATATGAAGCATCATTATAAATACAAAAGTGGTGTATAGTGTAGAAAGTGAAGAGACCAAATTAAACAAATTATAATAGATCTAAATGAAATGAGAGTCTAAAGAGATAGATATTTTAGGCAGATTGGGGTATTGAGGACAAGATGGAGACAGAAAGGACTAAAGGGGATAGAGGTGGTCTCATGCTTCCATTAAGGAAAAAATATTTGAAATAGAAATAAACTTAAAAAGAAATTAAAAAAAATTTTTTTTGAAAACTAGAAAGTATGAAAGTGCTGATAGAAGAGATAAGACAGTGTAGATTGAAAAACAGGACAGCACAACAAGAGGATAAGAAAAGGCATGATAATAATAGAGAAAATGTGGGGAAAATAGTAAAAAAATAGATAGGTTAGAAAATGAACAGGAATGCATAAGAACATATGCACATATAGATAGAGTTAATGCAGTGAATCGGTTGCTAAAAATTAAGATGTTTTTGTGATGCATAGGGGATGCTCCAACTTAACAGTTTGATAGTCTGGAATGTTTTTGCACTGAATAAATTAAGTGAAGTAGCCAAAGTTGCTGTAGCTATCTGTCATTTACAGGGTGAAGATCAATCCTGATGAGAATCATTATTCTTAAAACCTGCAACATTTGGAGAGTAGAAGCAGTTATTGCTGGCAAACTATTGGGGGGGGACTATTAAGCATCAGGTGGTAGAAGACAAATGGCAGCCTGGGGAATTATTTGTCACATTTTTCCACTGACAAATGGAAAAATTGAAATTGATCATGGCAGCCACATATCTGAGCAGCAAATTATACATATAGTTAAACATAACCCTAAGGAAGTAGAGCAAATGATAATTGGAACAAAACAGAAAACAGTAAAGCAGATGGCCAAAATACCTATAGCACTGAACAGCACTAGACAGATTAGGAAGAAGAGGGACATGTTATATAAATTTTCAGAAATAAACAAACAGAAGAACACTGCAAAATATTACCCTTTTAAAAGAATTCAGGATAAATGAGGTAGGAAGATATAATAGGGAAAACAGTATATACAAGCAACAAACCTGGTGTGTAACTGAGAAAAATAATGGCGCCTCGGGGCTGTCTGAAAGTGAAGATAGTAATAGGAGTGATAACCAGTGCTATGCTTAATTCAGAAAGCCAGTGTCAGTAATATCTTAGGAAATGTTTGATAGAATGAGCTGTGTTAACACTAAAGTCAAAATTATGCTGTTAAAAATGGCATATGTCATGATGACTAATAGTAAAAGTGCAAGATTGGCACCAAATAGGAATGGGAGAACATGTGCATAGCAGAGAAATAATATAGCAATGTACTCTATATCTTGGTGGATCTGATACATAAAGTTATACTGGAATCAGACTTCATGCATGACCTGCTGTGTGCTAGATTATAAATGAAGTCAGGTAAAACTGAACAATAAAAGAAATACATTTTCAGCAAACCAAGCAAACAAATCTACTAGGAAAGTCCTGCATCCAAAGGGCAGGAATAAAGTTAGAAATATGGGAAAAGATAAAAGAATCAACATTTATAAACATTGATTAAAATAAACAACTGAAGCAAGGGCTAAATAAATATGATATTTTTTTCTGAGATCCCAGGAGTGATTCAAGGGCATGAGCATAGAATAATACTCATGATGGATCAACCATATCACATGTGGGAATACCCTATCCCACATCAATCTAGTGATAAGGCAGAAGAACAAATAGAGAGGATGCTTAAATTGGAGAATTATCTCTAAATGTTCATCCTCTTTTTACAGCACTACTGTAACTGTAAAAAAGATGGTTCTATCCAACCTTGCTTAGATGCTCAACCATTAAATAAAATAGCTATTCCTGACACCAATGCCCCTACACCCATGAATGAGTTACTGCAAAAATTCTGTAATAGGGAAATATTTTTGATGTTTGATTTGACTGTCAGTTACTGGCAGATCAAGATTCATTTTAACAATCAGTGTTTTGATATAATGAGTGTGCATATAACTTTAATTGAAATACCTTTGGTTCAAATAGCAGAGCAGGGCTAATACAATGTCTAGATCAGATGTTATCAAGCAGTATCAAGAATTTGGTAATAATACATGTAGATGACATTGTATTGGTGTCAGATAGTATAGAAGAGCATTTCACACACTTAGAGCAGTTGTTGTTCAAATATAGATAAAAGGGAGTCAAATAAATTTAAGTAGAAGCAACTTAATTAGTACTGAAGTAATGATTTTAGGCCACATAATCAGTGAAAAGGGAATTCAACCAAATCCTGAAAAAATTCAGGCAATCCAGGAGTTTTCATGCACAGACCTTCCTAGGGTTATGCAATTTTTATAACCAGTTTTACAAAAAATTTTTGACATGGAACTATTACTGCAATTTCTTAAAAAAAAAAGACAATGGGGGTGGACTGACCAACATGAACATAGCTTCTAAAATGTGAAAACTGGGTTTTCAAAAAAGGTTAAGTTGTCATACTTTGCCTTTCATAAGCCATTCTTTGTGCAAACCAGCAGTAGTTGGTTTAGATTGGGGGCTACTCTGTACCAAATGCAAGAGGGAGGTCATCATGGGATACTTTTTAGTCGCTTATTAAGAGTCCTGAAATAAACTACCCGATAACTGAGAAGGCAGCTTTAGCAATTGTATGTGCATTCAAAAAGTTCTGCCAATTTCTGATAGGATCTGAGATAGTTGTAATTACTGATTACTAAACCTCAAATTCTTAAGTCATAGCTTTCCTATAAACATTCCAGGTAATAAGGTGGATCTTATTTATTCAAGAATTCAATTAATACTGCCAAGGTCAAGAAAATGTTATAGTGCACATATTGAGCCAATACTCTGTGGCACAGGAGCAATATTATTTAAGTTGTATGGTGCATATATCACTGTGATGGAAATAAATGAAAGTAACAAGGTAGAAAATGACATTCATAGATTAAAAAAATGGCAAAGTGGGGATTATGATTGTAGGAAGATAATGAATTATTTACATCACCAACCTGTGATGAGAACCAAAAATAATCCTTTATGGAGAAATAGCACTATTGTCTAAAATGGAGGTTTTTGCATCACAGAAATGAAAAGGATAAACAAAAGCAGAGTCTTTTTTGTCACTATGCAGAAGCAGATGGTTGATCATATATATCAAAAGTATGGACACTATGGTGTAAATAAAATTGAGAGTTGGTTGATCCATTGGTTCTACTGGGCAGAATGTATGCTAGCATTTTAGATGTCATAGGAGAATGCTAAAAGACTAAACCACTTACTGCATCTGACATAGAGCCACTGAGACCACATATATATATATATATATATATATATATATATATATATATATATATATATATATATATATATATATATATATATATATTGAAGCAGTTGGATCTAAGTTCAATCCTAGCTTCACGATATCTGGCCAGAAGCCCACTTCAAACCCTAGTACTAACCTTGAATTTCTGATTCAATGGGGCTTTATACATTCAATCCACACTAGTTTCCTTAAAGAAAAACTATTATATAAATGTGTGTTAAAATTAACTCATTTGAGGTTTAAATTAATCAATGCTATTAATAAATTCATGATAGAATTATTCATGAATTTATATATATTATAACTGCATGAATTGTGCATATATATTTATAAATATTTAAATCTTTATATTTGTTATAAAGTTTCATTGCATCGGGAATGTTTTATTTTACTTTTAAATAGTTTGTTCACATTTTAGTGATTAAAAGGTACATTTTTTGATAAGCTTTCAGATTGTCCCTTTCCAAAGATAATGGGGAAAGTTTTATTATTTAGCAAAAGAAAATAATTTAAAATGGAAGGACGGTTCCTAATTAAAATCGTTTTTTAGATTTATAAATTCATTTTTTAATTAGAAAATGAATTCAAAGTTAATGAGTTTGAAAGCATTATCAAAGGAATGTATCTAAAATAAATTAGTCAAAACTTGTAATATTGAGAATGAAAGAAGCTCTAGCCTGAAGGCATCAGAGGACAGTATAAATAGCCTGGAAAAGTTTGGAGAGAGAGAAGCCATCTTTGTTTAGAGAAGTACCATTAAACTCTGTGCATTTTAAATTATGAATTTAAATAGAGTTTCTATCATGTGAGGGGCTAAACTTCAGGAATCTGTCTACTGTTCCTGAAGTCCCCTGAAAATCTTCAATGAAGCTGCTAAATCCTTTCCGGACCAATCAAGCTGCACAAAAATCATGAAAAAATCAATCAAAATGCTGTTCAAGTAATTTACCAAATGCACTCCTACATTTCCACCAACTCGATGTGTAAACTAAAGACCCACCCCCAGAAGAAATAGTAATATAATTCCATAATGAACCGTAACTTTCTGGCCAGTTTCCGAACTTTACACTCCCTTTAAAAGCTTTTCTTATTCCTTAATGTAATAATCTGTATAAAACTTTCTTTTTATTTATGCTATTTTAAATTATGTAGTAATTCTGTCACTCTCTAGTCCTTAAATTTAACTTTCCTTTCTTATGATGGTGGTTCATTTATTGTATTATATATATTTATTGAGTAATTTATTAATGTCATTTATTTTTAATTATATGCCAATAATCCTTCAACTCAATGATCTCCTTTCTTCCATTTGCCTTATACAAGTAATAAAATATTAAGTCTGATAGTAACTTCTGCCCATTAGAACTAAATTTATACCATTCTATTAATCATCGAGTCAAAAGAATTTATTAAATGTTTGCTATTTTTATAATTGGCTAATAATAAATCATTAGCTCCATTTCTAACTTATGTCCCCGACTTTTTTATCTAGTTTACAAATGTTTATCTATTTTTATTTATAATCTTAAAATATTTTTGCAAAGGGGTTGATAAAGGAATCAAATGAATACATTCTAATCCAATTTTTTTACTATCTATTAATATTCAGGAAGGGTATGATGTTTGGGGCATAATTAATATAATTTTAAAACTGCTTTAAAATAATTTTAGTTAAATCTCGTTTGACTTTAATTAATTTGATCAAGTCATCACATAGAGCATTCTATAATAAATTGGGCTTTATTATTCAAATGGTGACTGTCAAGTCATCATCTTTGAACGTTGCTGGTGCAGGGCAATCTTCTGCTCTGTAGGCTTGTCATTGGTGATATTACTGTTATTTTAATTATAAAGGAATAAAATACTTCCTCCCCTACATATATTATATTTGGAACACCAAAGGTTCATAGCTATGACTCAGCCTGACTTTTCCCATGTTCCACATCTCCTTAAAGGGCAGGAAGACTTGGAAAATACAAGCCGCCAAACTACTTAAATCACTGACAAGCTATTATTTTTCATGTTCATTTTATAGCTCATAATTCATCAGCAACATTAACTGTTTGTTCCAGTAAAGCCCGCTCTTATGCTTGTAATTTATGATGAAGTGATTTCATTAAAGTCAAACAAATTCTTAGTTGTCTCTACTTAAATAAGTTTTTTTGTAAAAGTTAAAGTTATGCCCTAAATATGTATCTTGCTTTTCATGAATTGATTTGTGAATTTGAAAATAAATCTCACATTCTTTCATATAAAATTAGAATAATAATTTCCATCACCACTGAATACCTTTATCTGCCTTTATATTCTTGTTAGGGGCATAAACATAGACATTCATAATATTGTGTAATAGTTGTTGGCATATAATAGGGACTGCCATTCTTATTATAATTATACACTCTGTTTAAGGACTACAGGTAATCAATATAGTCATCATTTAAAAGTTGAACAAAACTATTACTATTATTATTAAACATTTTATTAACACATTTTGTTTCTTAACTCTTTTATTCAATCATTATTTTAATGTTAATGCTCACTGTCAGTGTTTGCAACCTGAACATATACATATGATTTGACTTAAAAATTATCTTTAGTTCATTTATTATCCATTATTAGTGTCAGTTCAGGGGAGTCAAATCTTCCATTGAGCTAGTTTCTTGGCACAGTCATGTACCATCGACCTATGTCATCCATTGATTTGATCTGTGCTCCTGAATTGGGTTTAAATTCAGTTTGGTTTGGATGAGTTTGAATCCAACTTTGAGTTGAGTTGTTGGTGGGTGGTTTTTTGTCCGGTACATTGGTTATGTTTTGGCACCGAATTTGGGGCTTTGTTTTAATAAACCCCACTCACCCTGAAGACAGTATTTATATTGTTGAACGCGAAATCATTGAAACCTTGATAAATGAAATTCCACACCTTGTAGACAGTAATTATGATTTTTGCTGCTCAGTCATTGAGGTCTCGATAAATTAAATGTTTCTGTAGAGAGTGATTATGTCTTTGTAGAGTGATATATATATATTTTAAAAAAGAGTTATGCAATTTATAACACATAACTGAAATGATTTTAATGAATTAAAATGTCATTTTTTGAAAATTTTCTTATACTTAAATGTTTTCAAGATTATTTTTTTAAATGTTCCTCCATTAATACATTTGTTAGTTAAATACTGTAACAGGATTGTTAGTCAGAATAATTATTTAAAAAGAAAAAGTAATAAGATAGAATATATCAATAAATTAATTATACGTGTATTGTATACTATATCAGTATATATATTGTACCCCTACTTCTCGATGTATAATATAGTTTGAAAATACGACTAGCTCAATTAAATTATAATGCTTAATTAAAATTTGCATATCTATCTTTAATTTACTTTTATACTATCATATTCTAATTAAATTTATTATTAATTATCAAAATCAATATACTTCTTTATTATGTATTAATTAAATAAGTATTTATCAAAATCATGAGACTGTGAAGTAAAGTTACAAAGCAATAAGTAGATTTACATTGAGTCAATATCTCCCAAGACATTGTCTCAATGGCATAAGAATACTATTACCTCCTTATTAACTTACTACTACATCTACAGCATTCTTATGGCTTTTAAATAAAATAAACTATCTTTAATAATAATAAAATAAATAAATCTTAACTTTTAATTTTTAAAATATAATTAAATAATCTCAGGTTCTTCTAATTATCTTAAAGTAATGATAACTCATGTAAATAAGTATGATATGGGATTTTATATCAAACCTAAATACACCTAACTTATTTTAATAATAATAATAATACTAATCTTAGAGTATAACTTAATCTTATCTATTTCTGTTGTATCATCAATCATTAAATAAATAATCATATGTATATCTTTTATTTTCATATAGCATCTTAATTTTGGAATAGATCAAAATCTTATAATTCAATAATCTGTGGCAATAAATAATATTGTACTCTTATATTATGCATGATAATTACTCTATGACCATTGTAATATGATGTATTAATGTCAATCAATTCTTATAAATGATAATCAGGAAAATATTGTGTTTATTTCTAAAATAATATTAATAAATTCACATTGTGCAAATATTATGTTTCTTCAAATTATCTGCTGTCAAATGCTGTGGTGCAAAATAATGAACTCGACACACTTTTAAAACAAATTAAACAAATTTATTTACATTAACTTCAACTAAGAATTTATTTACAATATTTACAGTTCAAAATTATGAAAACAAAGAAAATAAAATAAGAAAATAATAATACAATATGTTTACACTGTTATTAGCTCATACTCCTATTAAATAATCTATACATTCTTTAAAATGCTGTACTAATAACATTGAAGTATGTTTTCAAAAACTTAGACTTTAAACAAATATTAGTGAACTTCAATTATTACAAATAATTTTATGTAAATACTGTTTATGTAGCATATGCAAACAATTAACCTTCAATAATTAAAATTGCTACATTAATAAAGTATTACTGTTATTCATTCCATAGTATAATAGTATGTATTCACTTTATTATTAGTACTACTTTAATATTATAATAGAAATTAATGTATCTGTGTAATGTAATAACAAATAATTGATTATAACTCTATATTTCACTTAATGCAATTCATGCTACAAGTTTTATCAAATATGCATTATATATATGTGTTGTTGAAATAATAATATTATTCAAATCATTCATTAATTTCAAATTAATAAGTATTATATTAGATAAATTTTATGATTCTTTTCTATGTAAAATTATTACTTCACTTTATGTGTTATACTACTCCTTCTTAATAAATTTCTATCTACAAAAACCTCCTCTAAACTTATTTAAAATTTCCGGAAAACAACTTTTAACTCTAAATAAAATATTAATTATCCCAATTATTTATACTTCATCATCTATACTTGGTAAACTTTCAACCTAAATATAAACTTCTCCATAAAACTTAACTTAATTTATCCAATAAACAAAATAAAATACAGATTTTTAAAATCTCTTCTTAACTTGCAATAAAAAAAATAATTACTTATAAATAATAAATATAATTTTAATACTATAACATATAAAAAAAAAATATCAAAATTTATTAACGAAAGAATCATATAATTATTTCTAAGCTTCTTATGTAATGTTGCATCGTATTTGTTTCATAAATTCAAATTATGCATATTTAAATAAAACTGTCACTGCCAATATAATGTGTGTATATTTTTAAAATAATCATACATTCATTCAAAACAACATAATATTTGGTTGATCTAAAGAAAACATATTAAATACATCAAAATTATTATTATTATACAATTTTTTTTACCATAGATAATGAATTAATGTCCAGTCCATCTTCCAATATTCTTCGGAATTACAGCTTTATAAAATAATTCACATTTATACTCACGATCATACTTTAAAATATTCTGTGTTATATTAATTATAAAATAAACTCATGCAATTAATCATTATATTATTTTTTAGTTATTATTTAAAGATATGTACCTATCTTATTTTAATAGATTAATAATATTTAATTTTTACATTAGATAAATAAAACAGAATTCATATTACGTGACTCCAGCGATGTTTTTTTTTCAACCATAAAGTTTTTTTAAATCCTAGGCACATATTCACTAGCACACCATTTCCTGTTTCCGGTCCATCACGTGTTTTTTTAAAAGTTTATAAAAAACGAAAATGTTCTTTTTTAAAAAATAAGTTCCCACAAGAAAATAAAATAAAATTAAAATAGTTTATAGGATCCTGGTTTAGTTCTTTTAAAAATATTATTCAAAAGTTATTATTCTTGAATTAGTTTATAATTTATGAAAAATTATCATTTAATTATTTTAAATTAACTGGGACGTCCACATATTATTTGCGCATTTCTAAACAAAAACATCCAGGTAAGAATAAGCTTCTTCATCTAAAAACGATCAGCGTTTAAATTATTTCAATATAATAATTTTTATTATATTAAGACTTTTAGCTAATTATATTTTTCAATTTATTTGCCTTCCAAAATTGTCAACATTCAGTCTTTTAAACATAAAGACTTAACAAGGCAAGTATTTATAAAACTACTTTTATTTCTAATATCTTTACTTAAGATATATTTTTAAATTTATAGCTTGCAAAAATACTTTCTTCATAAAGAAGTATTTTATTCTCTAAAATATCTATTTTCTAATAGTCACTAGTAATTAGCTTTTAAAATTATATACTGTCCAAAATACTACTTTTCTCCATCTCGTAATTTTCCGAACTAATCCAGCGTTTGTCATACTTTTAGTATAAAGTTTCCGATATATTTTCACTATATATGATGTTCCCATGACCATTTGCTTGTAAATTGAGCTTAATATAGAGACGATTGATAGGGAAAAAATTAAGTTAATACTGCATATTTATCATTTAAAACTTTTATAAATTATTTATAATGACACTCTTGTAATTTTAAAATTGATTTTGAGAGCGTCTATCAAATTTACTTTGCTATTTTTAATAACACAATTAACTTGAAAAATCAATCACAGAGTCCTCTCCTAACAATTGAACTAAGCTTTTATACCAGAAGAAACTTCCCATTTGATTGGTAGATTAAACAATCAACTTTGCTGGCTTATTTACATATTTACCAACAACACAAAATTAAAAATAAATAATGACTTATTTAATATTTAATATTTATTACATTATTAAATTTCTAAAATAATCTTTATCATTTATTTAAATCCACTAAATATCTTTTTAAAATATTCTTATTTACTTGATTTTAATTTTAACTTTTATAAGATTATTTAAAATACACTAAGTCTATTTTATACGTTATATTTTTAAAGCAATATTTTTAAAATCAGATTTAATATTCTACATTGATTTATCTTTATTTTATCTCGTGATAACTCACGTATTATTTATAAATTTTATAACATGATTTTTTAAAATAGTTCTGCAACTTTACTAAACAACTTCCAAGCATGTGTGTGTATCTAACTAACATCTGTTTTTTTTTTACAATAAAAGAAACGCTTCTCATAATCTAAAAATAACTAACAATTGCATTTTTTAAAATAAATATTTTTAAAAATAAATAAGATAATATAACAGATTTTAAATTAATAATTCGACATTATTGAAATCAAATATTAATCTTCTATTTATGTACTTATAATAATTAAAATATTTATATTCTTTTATAACATTATTTTATCAACAATGAATATATGCATTTAATTTTAACTTGTCTTTTTTCACATTTAAATTCAAACTTTTATTTATTATATTTATTAATGCAGTATTAACTATGGCCAGTTTTCCCAACCATATACTACTATCATCTTTACTTAAAATGTCTCTCTCAATTTCAGCACAATTTTACATATCAAATACTCATAGATTGCTTTAATTAAACCCTTTGAAATATTACCATAAGCAAAATTAACATCACATATTCAAATATATCTTAAATTTAAAATTTTTAATAGATTAGCACAAAAATTAGATGGTGACCCATACAAAAGGGCACAATATATATATATATATATATATATATATATATATATATATATATATATATGGAAGGTTATATATATATATATATATATATATATATATATATATTGTAACCTTCCAGGTTGGCACCAGACAGAAATGTGGGAAGGTCACATTTGGGCTAACAATGGCTGAAAGTGATTAGTTGAGAAAAATGAATTGTGATATAATCTAATATTTAAAATTGAGTTTTTAGGAAAACTAAACTTAAATTGTGATGTAATTTGCTAGTTAAAATTAGGATTTTAGCAAAATTAAAATTTTATGATTGGTGGAGTTTTGAACTATAAGTTTAGTGGTTGATGTTTGTGTATAGTAGAAGATTGACATGTCATAATAGGCAGATGCATAAATATATTATTAATTACAATTTTCTTTTCTATATTTTTATTTATAAGTTACTGATTATATATTGTCTTAGAATCTTATGTTTTAAAAATGATAAAGATTATTTGTAATAGTAAATAACATTTCTAAAATTAATAATTAGTATTTAATATTTTTTTATTACTATGTTTATTATATTTAAACATTTTATTGTTAAAATTTTTATAAATAATATTTCTGGCAAGCTTTCAAAATTGATTGTCATAGAAACATAGAGGGCATGAGAGGAGAAAGACATAGAGTGTAAAAATTGAAAGTAAAAAAAAAAAAGCTCTGAGGAAGAAGATAAAAAAACTTAAAGGAATCAATAACTCTCTAAAAGTATTACAAATATTAAAAAAAAAAAAACATTGCAAGGATTCTAATGATATGTTTATGGAAAATTTCTATTATACTACTGGAGTAATAAAACGATAAAGAATAGACCCAGAGGAAAAATCAGCTCCAAACTTCGATTAAACGATGGTTCAAGTTCGCTATCTTTTAAAAATACCTTAATGTCATGTAAGATAAGTAAATATAATTTATTTAAGATATTGCCAAAAGTAAATAATATTAAAATGACAAAATTATTTAAAGTAAAGCTAGATAATTTTTTCTTCTTAAACGCTAGGATCAGATGCTTAAGATTGAATTCTAATCATTTTCTATCAATCTTCTGCAAATTAAAACTTAAAATGAAAAAGTTTATCTACTTAATTCTATATCAAGAAGATAATTTTCTACTGTATAACTTTGCTATTCGCGTATATATAGTGAAATAATGTCAATGCATGCAAATATCATTTTTAACGCCTGTCACAGAATTCTAGGATATAAAAAAAAAACTCTTGTCATTCTTAATAAATTATGCTTTAAGAATGGACAGACATTTTTTTTATGTTATAATTTACTGTTGTTTTTTTTTTTATACTGACATGTATATTTCTTTCAACTGTCAATTTTGTAATGATAAGATATTGACAGGTATTTTTTTCATTATTACTTATGATAGATGTATAGCAAATTTTTTTTCTTCCTTTTTAAAAAAAGAAAACAAAACAATATAATTTCATTGTCATTATAATATAATTTATTATGTTGTATGATTTGGAGAGTATATAATAGGTGATTCTAGATATTCAGATGTGTGCCTGATGCTATAGATTATTATTTTAAAGATGTTGTATTTATTATGCAGTTTAGTTAATGAAGTATATTTAAAAAAAATAATGAATTAAAACTTTATCTGTTATAAGTTCGGTATATAGGAAGTATATTGAATGTGAATTGAAGATAGAAATAGTCAAGGGACAATTAGATTATGTAGATTAAGTTTGGAGATATTCATTAACTCTTAAGCATATAGGTATAAGTGTTTGATTATTATTTTTCCTTGCCTTTATTTATTTTGTATACTTACTATTAGATGACTTACACCGTTGTAACAGATAAGTGTTATATAATTTTTTTATAATATGTAAAAGATTATTGATTTGTGGCATCATACAAGTTTATAAATAATCTAATAAAATATATTTTATGAATACATTGTGTTTACAATATAATCAAACGCACATATTCGAAGATATATATGGTTAACATATTAAATAGTAGTCAATTTTGATTTTACTTTAGAAGAGATGTATTGGTTATCAAGGTGCATAAATAATATTTTTTTTAATTATTATTATTTCTTTTGTCTTTTATTTTTTTTAATAAATATTTTAATGAATTAAAAGTCCAAATGAACTGCTTGAGTATTTACATTTGATTCTCTATTTCCACACACACACATCTGCTAATATAACATAGTTATATAGAAGATATGAGTTTGTCAATATAATTCAAGTTTTATTTAATTTTTCTGGTGGTAATAAATCTCAGTATTACAATGCCAATAATACGTTTTACTTTGCTTAGAATAAATAGTGATATGGATATAAAGGTACCCGGTCCTAATCATTATCTATCCTATAATAAATGTAATAATTGTCAATTTTGCAATAGTTTTGGTATTGAATAGATGCTCTGAACAATATTTAAATTAACTCTATATTATTATTGTTTATAGATGTTTTTATCATCCTTGTTGGCCTCATATATAAAGACCATATCCTATAATCTCAACTGAGCTAGGCCATAGAATAGTTATCATATAAAACCATTTAAATAAGTTTAAATATAATTTATAATTATAAATTTTATTCTATTTTGCATAGAATTGGCACCTGGGCAATTATAAATATAATAAAGTAAATAAGTAAAGAAATGGAGATTATGGGAGAGGCTTAATGTGGCGCCCAACATGGGGCCTGATAATTGTGGGGCCTGATAATCATGGGGTGCAATATATTTAGGATAAAGTGGCCGCCCATTCATGTCCCTGTTTAATTAAGACTCATAGCCTGATATATTTACGGTTAAGTGGTGGCATGTAATGTGTATGGCTTGATATACATGGGTTAAGTGGCAAGTCTCATATCCTGTAGAATATTTATCTTTTGTTGGTTTAATTGGTTAAATTGGTGACCTTGGCTCAATCATTGGGGTCTATATTAATTAAATACCAGACCTTGTAAAGTATCTATGTTTTGGTGGCTTATGTGTTAATGTCTCCAGGATTATCTAAACCTAGGTTCATTAATTAATTTTGTTGGTTAAATACCATAAGCTATATGAGTAAAACAGTATTGTTAGTCAAAATATTTATTTAAAAAGAATAAGATAGTTTTTATATATATAAACTAATTATATATGTAGCTTGTACTATCTCAGTGTATATATACTATATATTTGTTAATATGTGTTCATGACAATAAGGAGAAAGAAAATTAAAGTGTTAGAAAGGTAGTAAGAGTAAAATGGAACTAGGAGTAGATGGAGCATTAATAAGGTTTGAAATAAGCAAATTAGAGTTTGAAATAAGCCAATACCTGAAAGATGTGTAACAGATACATAAATGTCAGATGTATAGTTTAAAAAAAACATTTTTTAGGTGAAATAAATAAATACAGCCATGAGATAGCTTAATTTCAATTATAAAGCTATAAAAATATCACAATTTAGAGTAAATGTTAAATTTGATGCCAACATTTATATATATATATATATATATATATATATATATATATATATATATATATATATATATATATATATATATATATATATATATATATATATATATATATATATATATTGCTTATCAATTAAATATAGTACTGATGCTAGATAAACATAGAATTATTGATAGTATTAAATTATAAAGTGTTAATATTGTTCATATTTGGAACACTTCTGTTATAAAAATTCTATAATTTTGAAGGTTAGATAGCATACTTGATTGTTGGAGTTTTGTTGGTTGTGTTGCAAATTTTGGTGATGGATGGATAATTTTTGTTATTGTCTTAAGTATATGGTGTATTCATGTCACTAGTGACTGATTGTTCTCATTCACTGCTCTAACCCAAATTATGATATCAGTTGTTAGTTATCATGAAGCAGATAACAGTGGTCCTGCCATGATTTTGCCTCTAAGACTCCAGAGAGCGCAAGGCATAGTTCTTTCTAATAGCCTCTAGTACTTGGATGTAAGCAGGGCATTGTGATAGTGTTTGTAGTAGAATATTATGGGTTGTAGTAGCTTAGAGTGGTTAAAGTGAGATGATCATCAGAGTGTTCATGGAGCATTATATGTTTTGAGAGCAGTGATGGAATTATTCTATCCATCTCAAAATTGTGAACTGCTGATAATTCTTTTGGCTGTCAGTATCTGTTGGATCTTTAGAAGAATGGATAAATATATAACTTGAATATATAGTTCATTCTTAACAGCCTATTTTCCATATTTTTATGCAAAGATTGGCATTTACCATATTTAAGTAAAAATATTGTATATCAAATGCATGTCATCATTGATTTTATTTTGCTTATGAATTTTTTTTGTTATAAATGCTGGTTATAATATTTGAATGCACCCAATACAGCATAAAGATAAATGAATATGTTTAAATTATTTTGGTCTTTTATCAGTTATTTGAATTGGTGTAGTTTGCAATATAACTATAGTGGATCATATAAATTTTAATTTACAATTCCAGATATGTTTAGATTAATTGTATCTAGTTAAAACTGAATGTCTTCTTATCTATGTGTGTGTGGAAAATCAAACATTATATGGGAAAATAAAATTGTGGAAATTTTATGACATTTTAGGTAGTGATGGTGAATTTGAATTGTTGGTTTGGTGGAGGTTGGGGCTGGTAAACCTTCTTTTCTTAAATAGTATTAATAAGTTTTTAAAGAGATTATAAAATGGAAGAGTTTAGTTTATATGATAGTTTGGGTGAGTCTCAAAAGACACCATCTCCAGACATGGCTGCATTGTCTCCTGATTTTGAATCAGGAAATGAATCTATAGATATGTCATATGGAGAGTCTAGTAGGATGAGAGATAATATCTCTAAAACCATAGATGATGAGATGCCGATGTGGGCCAAATCATTTTTTGCAGGACTAAAAGAACTAAAGTCTGGTCAAGTAAGATTAGAGTCTGGTCAAGTAGAAGATAGAAAAAAGTCAGAAGAGATGTTTGCAGAACTAATGTCTGGATGAGTAGAAGATAGAAAAAAGTCAGAAGAGATGTTTGTAAAATTGAAATCAGAACTAAAAGAAATAAAATTGAATCAAGATAAGTCAGAGGAGAGGATGGCAGAAATAAAATTTGAAATGTTAGGAATAAAGTCAGACATGGTAGAAATAAACGCTAGTATAGTTAGGCAGATGCAAGTTGTGGAGAAGAAAGTAAAAGGTCAGAAATCAGAGATAGCAATAGAAATAAAATTGAGTCAAAAGAAATCAGAGGAGATGATAGTTGAAATAAAGTCAGAAATGTCAGAGATAAAATTAGAAATGAAACTAGAAACAAATCTAGAAATGCAAGAGAATATTAATGACCAAGTTATGCAGATTAATAAGGATGTTAGTTTAGCCAGTGATGAAATAAATGTATACAATGAACTTAGAGAAATAGTTAATCAGGACTCAAAATTAGAGAAAATTGAAGATATAGACATGCTTAGGATTTCAAGAAGAATCTTGGTAAAGAGAAAGAAATTAGTAAATCAATGAAGACAGAAATAATCTCTTAAGATATTAAGTATCTAGAAATTTTGGAGAACGAATTGCTTAAGGTTACTGATATTACAGGTAATAAATTTAAAAATAAAAATGAAGACATAATTCCAAAATGTGTTCTTGATTATTTAGAACATAAGGTGAAGGTGAATGTTTTCAAAAAAATATTTTATGGAGATACTAAACATGTAATATGTAGTATAAAATATTTAATAGAAAGTGTTAGTCATGCTAGAGAAGTCGGTAAAGTGAAAATAAAATGTAAAATTAAGAACACAAAGAAGTTTGATTTAAATTTTCTTAGAAAGTTAGTAATCCAGAAAAGGATTTAGGCAAAGCCAAAGTAAAGCTTAAATGTAAAAGTAAAAAGAAAACCAAAGTAGATTTTATGAGAGAGATAATTAATCACAATAAACATATGAAGAAAATTAAGGTAAAATTCAAGATGTTAATAAATGAAAAGATAGTTAATTTAAATTTTGACAGAAAGATTGTTGATGAAGAAAAAGAAGTTGGAAAGACTAAGATCAAACTCAAAGGAATAAAGGAAGAAGTATTTAATATAAATCATCTTAAGAAAGTGAAGAATAAAGTAAGATATATTAAAAAGATTAGAGTTAAATCTAGTAAAGTGAAAATGAAATCTTGTAGAGATAAACTTGTCAGAAGAAAGAAAATAAAGAATAATCGAGCAAGGTTTAAAGTTACTCAAAATGCTCACAGTTTGGTTCCATGTCCTACAAGACATGATTAATAAAAGTTATACATATTGTTCAATATAGAATTTAATTTTTTTTTACTTATATAATGTTGTTAAAATATAATAGGAACAAGTGCTTGTAAAAGCATTAAATATTTTTTATTGTTGTATGTTTATTCGACAAACAATTTTCTAATTGGGGAATGATCTTAATATAAAATTTAATGTGTTATTAATATTTATTGTTGTTTATCCAATTCATTTTTCTTTCATAAAAGGAAAGGATTGTAACCTTCCAGGTTGACACCAGAAAGAAATGTGGGAAGGTCACATTTTGGCTAACAATGGCTGAAAGTGATTAGTTAAGAAAAATGAACTGTGATATAATCTAATATTTAAAATTGAGTTTTTAGGAAAACTAAACTTAAATTGTGATGTCATTTTCTAGTTAAAATTAGGATTTTAGCAAAATTAAAATTTTATCATTGGTGGAGTTTTGGACTATAAGTTTAGTGGTAGATGTTTGTGTATAGTAGAGGATTTACATGTCATAATAGGCAGATGCATAAATATATTATTAATTACAATTTTCTTTTCTATATTTTTATTTATAAGTTACTGATTATATATTGTCTTAGAATCTTATGTTTTAAAAATGATAAAGATTATTTGTAATAGTAAATAACATTTCTAAAATTAATAATTAGTATTTAATATTTTTTTATTACTATGTTTATTATATTTAAACATTTTATTGTTAAAATTTTTATAAATAATATTTCTGGAAAGCTTCCAAAGTTGATTGTCATAGAAACACAGAGGGTGTGAGAGGAGAAATACATAGAGTGTAAAACTTGAAAGTAAAAAAAAAAAAGCTCCGAGGGAAATGATAAAAAAACTTAAAGGAATCAATAACTCTCTAAAAGTATTACAAATATTAAAAAAAAAAAAAACATCGCAAGGATTCTAATGATATGTTTATGGAAAATTTCTATTATACTACTGGAGTAATAAAACCATGAAGAGATAGACCCAGAGGGAAAATCAGCTCCAAACTTCTATTAAACGATGGTTCAAGTTCGCTATCTTTTAAAAATACCTTAATGTCACGTAAGATAAGTAAATATAATTTATTTTAAGATATTGCCAAAAGTAAATAATATTAAAATGACAAAATTATTTAAAGTAAAGCTAGATACATTTTTCTTGTTAAACGCTAGGATCAGATGCTTAAGATTGAATTCTAATCATTTTCTATCAATCTTCTGCAAATTAAAACTTGAAATGAAAAAGTTTATCTACTTAATTCTATATCAAGAAGATAATTTTCTACTGTATAACTTTGCTATTCACGTATATATAGTGAAATAATGTCAATGCATGCAAATATCATTTTTAACGCCCGTCACGGAATTCTAGGATATAAAAAAAAAAAAAACTCTTGTCATTCTTAATAAATTATGCTTTAAGAATGGACAGACATTTTTTTATGTTATAATTTACTGTTGTTGTTTTTTTTATACTGATATGTATATTTCTTTCAATTGTCAATTTTGTAATGATAAGATATTGACAGGTATTTTTTTCATTATTACTTATGATAGATGTATAGCAAAAAAATTTTTTTCTTCTTAAAAAAAGAAAACAAAACAAAACAATATAATTTCATTGTCATTCATTATAATATGATAATTTATTATTTTGTATGATTTGGAGAGTATATAATAGGTGATTCTAGATATTCGTATGTGTGTGTGATGCTATAGATTATTATTTTAAAGATGTTGTATTTATTATGCAATTTAGTTAATGAAGTATATTTAAAAAAATAATGAATTAAAACCTTATCTGTTATAAGTTCGGTATATCGGAAGTATATTGAATGTGAATTGAAGGTAGAAATAGTCAAGGGACAATTAGATAATGTAGATTAAGTTTGGAGATATTCATTAACTCTTAAGCATATAGGTATAAGTGTTTGGTTATTATTTTTCCTTGCCTTTATTTATTTTGTATACTTACTATTAGATGACTTACACCGTTATAACAGATAAGTGTTATATAATTTTTTTTATAATATGTAAAAGATTATTGAATTGTGGCATCATACAAGTTTATAAATAATTTAATAAAATATATTTCATGAATACATTGTGTTTACAATATAATCAAATGCACATATTCGAAGATATATATGGTTAACATATTAAATAGTAGTCAATTTTGATTTTACTTTAGAAGAGATGTATTGGTTATCAAGGTGCATAAATAATATTTTTTTAATTATAATTATTTCTTTTGTCTTTTATTTTTTTATTTATTTTAATAAATATTTTAATGAATTAAAAGTCCAAATGAACAGCTTGACTATTTACGTTTGATTCTCTATTTCCACACACACACACACACATCTGGTTAATATAACATAGTTATAGAAGATATGAGTTTGTCAATATAATTCAAGTTTTATTTAATTTGTCTGGTGGTAATAAATCTCAGTATTACAATGACAATAGTACATTTTACTTTGCTTAGAATAAATAGTGATATGGATATAAAGGTACCCGGTCCTAATCATTATCTATCCTGTAATAATTGTCAATTTTGTAATAGTTTTGGTATTGAATAGATGCTCTGAACATATTTAAATTAACCCTATAGTATTATTGTTTATAGACGTTTTTATCATCCTTGTTGGCTTCATATATAAAGACCATATCCTATAATCTCAACTGAGCTAGGCCATAGAATAGTTATCATATAAAACCTTTTAAATAAGTTTACATATAATTTATAATTATAAATTTTATTCTATTTTGCATAGAATTGGCACCTGGGCAATTATAAATATAATAAAGTAAATAAGTGAAGAAAATGGAGGTTATGGGAGAGGGTTAATATATATATATATATATATATATATATATATATATATATATATATATATATATATATATATATATATATATATATTATACGTTTGTGTTATATGCGTTCGTGGCAGTAAAGAGGGAAGAAAATTATTGTTAGAAAAGTAGTAAGAGTAGATCAAAACAAGGGGTAAAATAGATTAAATATTTTTCTGTGTCAAAATTAATTAGTGTTTAGCTCAGTATATATGTAAAAATATCCAATATCGATATCATGTTAACAGTTTTAATTTCAAAGTATTGCTTGCTAGCACATATATTAAATGTTTGCTCCTTATTATTAGTAGTTTCAAAGCAGGCGAAGACCTTCAAACTGAGAATTATATGTCAAGCGGTCCAATGCAGTGTGACAATACACTCTAATGACAATAATTTCTAGAGTAACATCAAAGCAGGTGAAGACCTTTTGTGTAACTCCAAGCAGCCAGATGCAGTTGGCAAAATGCTTCAGTGGTTTACATGCTCTTATGCTAGCAAGATTAAAACTGATATCGACAAATCAAAGTTACTGTAAAATATTCATTTTGATATTTTTTGTGTGTATTAAAGCCTCATGCTTAGTGAAAAGGAAATAGTTGAACTCCTATATTTAAACTTAGGTCAGGAATGTGTCAGTTGTTAATAAATAATAAATAGTCATCAATCAAATTGAGTGAGTTGAGATTGTTGGTGGGTGTTTTTCATTTGATACTCTATATATATATATATATATATGTATATATATATATATATATATATATATATATATATATATATATATATATATATATATATATATATATATATATATATATATATTGTGCCCTTTTCTATAGGTCAGTAATAGTTCATAACAGTCAATTACTAAAAATTTTAAATTTTAGAATATGTTATTTTAATATGTTAATTATATTTTGACAATTATGTTATAAAGTACAATTTGAAGCTAAGAAAATACGTAGTATATAAAATTATAGCGAATCATTTAAAAAATAGTTATGTAAAGCTTTAAATAGTGTTGCATATGTTTGTAAAAGCTGGTCATATTAAATAACACAGCTATAAATATTAAAAGTATATTTAAAAGGTTCAATTTTAATAGTCTTAAATGTATACATAAGTAAATGTTATACAGTATTTAAATTTATAAACTATGTTTAATAATCAAAATTAATATAATATATTTTAAAAATAAACTTTATGATGGTGAGAATTGTATTTAATTCTATATTTTAAATTATTTTTCCAAATTTTTATAATTATTTTATTTAATATAATAAGTGTATCAATTTTATAAATCTGGGCAGAGAAATAGATTAAAAATCGTCTGTCAAAGTTATTGATCATGTGAATTGTATAATGCATACTTTCACACACACTGCTTGTTTGAATTAATAACAAAGTTTAAAATATTTTGAAAGTTATATTATAGAATTGGATGGAATTATTGCCTATCATAAAAGCAACTAATAATAAATATTAAGTTAACTATCGTATGTAATGTTTTAAATAATGTAATAAAGATGAATACAGTTAATAAAAAAAAAATTAAATATTTTGTTTAAATAAAAATAGATAAATGGAATAGGTTATTAAAATTATTTTAAAAAAGTTATTTTAAATGTTTAAATAATTTTGATAAAGTAATAATTGATTTAAAAGTAGTATTTTAAATAATATTTTAAGTTCATTACATCATAATTTTTATTTTCAAATTCAATTCTGTAAAAAAATTAAAAATATGTAAATTAAGCTAAAAGTAAGAATCAACCAATCAAATGAGGTATTGTTACAGAGTATAAATACGAATTGCACAGGGGTATCAAGGGAGATTTAATAATGTATTGAAACCAGAGAAAGGTATATTAGCAGCTATCAAAGAGATAGTATTTTTAAATTTTATTTTAGTCAATTTTTAATACTTTCTTATAGTTTTATTTGCAAAAAAACTAATTGATATTTTTAAAAGTATTTTGCAAAAGAGAGTTAAAAAATAATTTATTTGGGAACTTTGTGAAAATGATTTGCTAGTTTTTAAAGTACTTGGCAGGATTATTTTATCTGAAATTTGACCTAAACTTCGCAATGAAAAGATGGATATACTGTGAAATAAAATGGATATAAATTCTAATAATATAAAAATGTTTTTTGGAATATTTTGATACAGCTTTATTAATGCTTCACCAGAGAACTGTTCTAGTGCATAAAACCCTCAGTTCAGACATACGGAGTCTAAAAAAAAAAAATGTATTGAGACGTATTATTTATAAGTTTATCCAAGATTTATTTTTTTAAAAATAGTAATAAGACAATTATATCTTATGAATGGTTTTATATAATATTATATCAAAGCAGTAAAATGTTATATCCTTTCTGAAGGTAACATTTAAAAAAAAAATATTTTCAAGAATTAAAGAAAGAACCCAGGAGAATATGTTACAGAAGCATTTTTAATTTTAAAACCTCCAGTCTTAGAATTGTTTAAAATGTATTTAGAAAACATTTGTTTAAAAGTACTTGAAGTTTTTTAAAAAGGTGATATATAAAAAAATATCAAACGAAAGTTTAAATTTATTAAGGATGGAAACTTATATAAAAAAAGTGAACACATAGTTGAATAAAAAAATGGATCCATGGAAATATTGTAAAAAAAAAGTTTACCAAGTATTTTTAAAGCTAAATTATATGGAGATGCATCGGATACTCTGCAGAGAATATTAGCAGAGAATATTGAAGAAATTTCACGGGATTAATATTATGATTTAATAATTATCGTCATAAATACTAAAACCAAGGATTATTTTCTATAAATTTTACTAAATGGATTAATATTTATTTTTATTTTTAAACTTTAACGCGCTTGGAGGAGAACATTTTAAAACTCTAGAGAAAGTAATAAACATTTTGGACTTATCAGGAACTATTGTCAAGAAAATATGTAATTATAGTTTTGATTCCTTTTATTTTATTAACCTAGTTTAAATCTAATTTTTTTTTATAAGATTAGGAAAACATAAAACATTAATTGATTAATATTAGAATTTTATATTATCATAATTTAATATTTTTTTATAAGAATATATTTTAAAATAAAGTGTATGGATGTATATTTCTTTATGTTTGCAATGATCGGTATCTAGTGGATGAAGAAGCCTACTGAATATGATGACCAGATAAAGGTTATTTTGGTAATAATAATGACTATTAATAATTTATAATGTATATTTTTTGTTTTCTTTAGATCATCTATGAATCGTAAGAATGAAGTGTAAAAGTTTTTTTTAATTATATGTAACGCATTTTATACAACATTTTTTGGAAAAACATTATGAGATAGGATTGATTTGAAAATATGCATACAACGATTTTTTTTATATTAGTGATATAATCCAACATAGTAACAAATAGTTATGTGATTCTTTCAAAATTTTTATGGTATTGGATATTCAAATATTGTCTAGTTAGATTGTATATGATTAAACATACAGAATGATGAAGTAGACAAACTTTTCTTGTGGAACAGTGGGATTGTTTAATTATCAATGAATTTTAGTTATTGTTTTGGAAATGCAGATAGTTATTTATCGATGTAAGATGTGGAAAATCTTGAGAAATAATGTTGAGATAGTGGCTTGGAAGTACTTAGTGAACAGGAAACCAAGATGATGTTTTTAAGAAATAGGATATAAGGAATAGAAATAATATTTAGTCTTTGTGTGGATATCAGCATAGTTAACAAAGCCCTATGACTGGTACACATTTTATTTGGACAGTGTTTTATATTTCTTTAAATATTTGATGTTCTAATAAAGCTGAAGAAATAGCTTTAACATCGTTCATGTATTAGAGGTTATTAGACAGGTAAAGGTCATACCTCTTTCTTGTAATGCACTGTGCCATGATTTTTGAGATATGTTATGAGTGATACTCTAGCTTTCTTCCTTAAATCCTGTACATCTGTTTTCACTATCTTTATTTCATGTAACTGCTTCGTTCAGTAAGATATTTTGAAAAGAAATGATAAATAATTTAGAGCTTAGGTTATGCTATCGTTTTGTATAAGATTGGTTTATTTGCTTAGAAGGAATAGAATGTTATAACTTAAAATTGAAGGTCCAAAGTATCCTAAGGAAAGGAAAGAATCATAGAATATATTTTGAATCTATTTCTGAAATGAAATATAAATTTTGGAATAGAGTATCTAAACAAGATATTTTCTTTAAAATGTTAATTATTTTTTAAATGCTTTAATATTATTTTTTAAGAGAAAAATAAGTATTGCATATTTTTAAAAAACAATGATATACAATAAATGTAGGGAAAACGCATAATATATATTTTGTGTTTATTGAATAACAGGAATATATTGATTATTACACTTATAACATACTAAAGTAAGACTAAATAAGAATATATTATGATTAGTAAACATCGTATGATAAAACAATAAAATCTAGTACTGAATTTTGGATGAATATTTTATGTAACATCTTTGACTTTGCAAAATGAAATTTTTTTTAATATTTTGAGAAATCCATACTCATTATAAAGTTAATTTTGTTTTCTGTAGAATGTTTTCCTATGAATGTTTTAAAAATAAGATAGTTTAATAATATTAAGGATGAAATATTTTGCTAATAAAATAAGTAAATATATTTGTAATAAGTTAACCATAACGAGAAACCAAATGGTAACATTTTTTTTTTTGTCTTAAGTCTAAATAAAGATATAACTAAACTATAAATTATTTTTTATAACCTAGTAGATAAAAATGTAAGAATAAAATAAGGATATCCATTGTAAATAATGTACATAAATTGTTTATTTTATTTGTTGTTGTTAATAAACTTTGTTAAAATTTGTTTTCAAAATTTTTGTGTCTGGATTATTTATTTCTCCACTTCACTGCATGAAATCACGATATATTCATAACAATTGAAACAAATATATAATTTTACACAAAAAGATAAATAGAGAATTATTTAAGAATTTAAATATTTTATTGGTATTCTTTTAATTAAATAATCATAATTTTATATTATTTTATTGGTCATAAATCAGTTATTACAATAGTATACTGAATTATATGCTATCAGTTGCCACACATCCTTTGTCTATCAGATTATCATATGCTACCACGTATTAATTATATTATTACATGAAGATAAAAGATTGTATAAAATTATTTTATTATTTTATTATGGTAATAAAAATATAACGAAAAGAAAAGATATCCAGTAGTAGTTAAACAATGAAGAATATTATTATTATTATTTATTATTATTAGTTCAGTGTAGTAGATTATGACATAAATCCCTCCTCATATTTTACTACCGTATTTTTAAATTAACTTAGAATGAACTTTATGAACCTGAGATTATTTTATTTGAGCTAGATTATTACGAATAGAAGATTAAGATGTAATTATTAGTTTAATCTTAGTGAGTAGAAGTTATTAAAGTCGTAAGAATACTATAAGTTTGTTATTTGAAATAGTAATAAGGGGGGATAGTGTTCTTATGCCATTGAGGTAATATCCTGTGGGATATTGGCTCAATGTAATCTATCTTGTCACCTGTATTTTCACTTCAAGTCTCATGAAAATATTAAATATTTATTTAATTTATTTTTATAAACTGAACCTTATTCGTATTTTAAATTTGAGCTAGTGAAACATTTTAATTTTAATGCTGAATATTTTATTTATTAATTATTAACTGAGCTAGAACGCGTTTTATTTTATATCATATACTATTCTGAAGTGAGGATGCACAAGACCAGGTTAGAATATATATATATATATAGTTACAGATAATATATTTTAAATTTTATTACAAAAGATACATTTTACTTTATTTATAATTTAAATTTTTAATCATTTTTTTTGTTTTGTTTTGTTTATAGTTAACAGTTCTAATAAATAAATGTTGTGAAATTCTAAATGAAAATCTTGAAGAAACACTTGGACAGAGTCTTGAAATAAGAAGGTGAATATTTTTTTTCCTAAAAAATTATTTAATAATGGAAAATAACAAATATTTTTTATATATTACATTTTTCAAAAATTAAGTTTACCTATTTGAAATATTTATTTATTAATTATTTTTTAGATATAAATACAAAAAGAACACCTGTGATAAATATTATATAGAGAAATCATTTGCATAAAATATTGCTAACATTTTATTTAATTTGAATTATATAAAATTTCAATAATACATAGAGAATTAGCAAGTTATTTTTTGTAGAAATTAAAGTGTCAAGTTCTTTCACAATATTAATAGTGAATATCAACTTATTACTTAGTGCTCATGAATACTCACAGAGTATTAATAATATTAAAGTATTTAATTGTAATTTGTTTGTATCTTGAAATATATTTGACTAAATTGTATTTTGAATATATTCTTATGGATAATGATTAAACTAATGATGATAAGGCTGCTACAATTATGACAGTTTCCTATGATTTCTTTTTGTAGTTAAATGAATGCAGTTTAAGATACTTCTTTTGATAATTAATTTTAAAAAAGTAGTTCATCAAAACTTAGTAAATGATTTTTCTAAGTGTACAAATGTTTTGATTTATCTATTTTGAGCTACTTTTTTTCTATTTCCTATGATGATTAGTTTATAACATAAGACACCCTCTCATTCATCCATTGACAATCTTAACTATGATTATATCATTCATTGTCTATTTTGGCTAATATCTGTATATATTACTAGATGTTCATTGTCTATCTTGAAAATAATATATTTTTAATTGTCGATCTTGACTATTGTCTGAGAATATGTATTTTTTTAATTGACTACCTTTATCATAAATATATTTTCTATCTGACTATTGGCTAAAAATATGACATAATTTCAGTTGTCAGATTTGATTACAAATATATTTTTTATTCTCCAGGTTATTTTCTGAGAATATAACAAGCTTCTATATGTCTATTGTTCATCTTGATTATTGTGTAAAAATGCAACATGATTTAAATTATGTATTACTATATTGACCATGAAAATATCTATTATTATCTATATTGTCTGAGAATATATTTTTTCAGTGGTCCATTATCCAATAAATACTATATATTGTTTTATGAGTAGCTTTTGATTTTCAATACTATAGTCTTCAATAATATCTGCTGATACCTCTTATTAAACATTGACTTCTGAAACATTTAAGTTAGAGGGTTTCATTTATTTATCTTTAGAAAATATGATACTTCTTTCAAGATTGTAATAACGTGAAAGCTAAAGCCTTGCAGATTTGCCTTAAACATGCTAACGTGACAGCCAATAAGATGGAATAATGACATCACATGGACCTCTCAATTCTCAAACACAAGTCAGAACTATAAGAAAAAGATGGACCCATCTTCATCTATGCCTCAGTTATATATAAATAAGCCAGACTCAAGCATTTTGACTTGTGTTTGAGAATTGAGAGGTCTATGTGATGTCATTATTCCATCTTATTGGCTGTCACATTAGCATGTTTAAGGCGTATCTGTTGAAGGCTTTAACTTTCATGTTATTACAATATTATCTGTTTAAGCTTAATAAATTTTATATATTTTCTTTCAAGATTGTAAATTTTAAATATTACACATTTCCATATTTTTTAAATTTGATTATCAGGGAACTAACAACATAACTTTTTTACAATATTAAAGGAAATGATATCAATTTTTCATTATTATTTTCTGCTAACTCTTTAACAATCTATTTGTAAAGAAATAACAGTGTGTATTTTCATTTCTGTTTTGTACAAAGTCAAAAAACGATGTGAATATAGATATTCTTGCAAGTTTTTCTAATTACCATAAAAGTATTTTCTAAATAATTAAAAAAACGATTTTTAAAACGTGATTCATTTTTACATATATGCCAAATATTAATTAATAAGTATGCAAGCATTAGATAAGCAAAAATAGCTCTTGATATTGAAAGCATTTAGAAAGTACACACACTGTTACACATCAAGCATAATCAAAATTTATATGAGCCAAATGATCTTCAAGAATATCTCTAAATTTATATGTAAACTGGTTGAATCCCTTTTAATTTCATAAAGATAATCCTACTTTTTCTTTTTGAAACTACAATTTTTTTTTAAATGTTTGTATCTATAACATATACACCATCTTTAAAAATTACACAATATAGAAAACTTTTATTTTTGTTTTAGAATATATTTTGTAACATGATAATATACTTAGTAATGATTTATTCTTACGATTTAACAGTTAACTACTAGATTGTAAGCATTTTTTTAACTACACAAGTAATAGCAAGGCTAGCCTTTTTATTTTATTTTTTAGTAACACCCATGTAAATGATGTAAGTTTTTTCATTTATCTTATTTTATAATAAATCAAATAATAATAAAAAATATTTTATAATAATATTTATCCTATCCACCTGTCATGGCAATGATCTGGGGTTCAAAGCTAGTTCAAGTTAATAAAAAAAATTCATGCTTCAAAAAAGCTTAAGACTTTACGAAATTCAGCTTACATTTAATTTTTCCAATTATTTACTCATGCCTAATAAACAGTTGCCTAATATTTTTAATAAAATGATAGCCAAACATAGAAAATATTAGATTTCTCATAATATGGCAATTTGAAAGCTTAGTGAGAGAAAAGGTTTTTGTCTGAAATGGTCATTTTACATGTACAAAATGTGTTATATTGTAGATTATTTATAGTTTTTACAAGAATGTTATCATGTGCATAAGTTGTATAAGATGATGTGGATAGCTATAGGGAGCTTGAAAGTCTGAGTTCAATTTGCTTACAAATTACATTATGTTCAGTATTGACAGTATACTTGTATTAAATATTACATATTCATCCTGTATTCTGCCCATCACTCTTTTGTGTATTTAAAATGGACATATTAAAGTTCTATGCATGAAGGGACAGAGCGATTTAAAGACAACATGGGTATGACCATAATATTATCCTTGGCAAGGGATTTTTACTTTGCATCATCAGATTTTCAATGATATGGATAGCTGTAGAGTTGGAGGGTGGAGAAGATTGAAGCCTATCCATTAAAGTTTGAATATTTGTTACCTTAAAATAACCTGAACACTGATTATATATCTGTGAGAGAGATAATAATCAGGACCAAGTGCTGGTTAAGCAGGAAATAGGGTATATTGAAGACCATTTATATTTTTTTACAAGAATGTGGTCATGTGTATCAGTTCCTATATGATGGAGTTGATAGCTGTAGAAAGCTTGAAAGTGTGAGTTCAAATCCCTTATAAATTACATTAATTTTATAATAGACAATATACTTGTATTAAATATTATGTATATATATATATATATATATAAAATTTCCATTTATAATTTCATTTAAAAAAATACAATCAGTTGGTAATAAGACTGTAACTAATGTCGTTATTAAAGTTTTTATACTTAAAATAATTTTCGTTAATTGCAGCTCCAGTTGTTATACAGAGATAAATCATTAAAACAAACATGCATAAGTGTAATAAATTATAGTTTCACATTTTTTCTATTGTATAATAGATTCTTCCACCAATAAGTCAAGTATAAAGTAATTTAATAATTTTAATGAATATAGTTTATGAAAATATATTGATACATGGAAATGTTCATTTATATTGATGACTTATCATTAAATAAAGAGGACTATCAATTTTAAATGCAGTAAATAAAAATCATTTAAAATGTTATTAAATTCACAAATAACAGAAAGCTATCTTATCTAGCAGTCAAATCTTCATTTAATCAATGTCATCAGTAAAGTATTAGACTGTCATTTACAACTGATAATTATAATTAGCTATTTAATCCAGAGTATAAAAATTATTAACGTATTGTTGCAATAATGCTGGTTAAATAAATAAACATGACCTAAACTATGAGAATCTATTTAAGGAAAGCCAAATAATGTTTTTATTTTTAGCTTAAAATCCTCATTGCAGTATATAGTAAGTGTTGGTATATTTAATATTTATAAAATAACAATGAATAATATATAATGAAAAACATCACCAATTAAAAAGAATACCAAATGTTAAATGACATAAACGTATATTATTTAATGATCTTTTATGCCTTAAAAAGCATATTTCTCTCAAGGTTCAATTTTTTTCACAAACAGTTTTATTAGTTAGAAATAGAATTCTTCATTCCAAGTCTGATAATGACAACTAATCGTTAATATCAGTTGTTTTAAACATAAGAAAATCTTGCAGTATTTACATCAAGTAAACATCAAATGATTATTGATAAACAATCAAAATATGTCTAATTAATAGTTTTAGAAACATTTATGGTCAATCCACTTATATATATCAAAATATATTTAAATAGCTTCTGAGTTACATGGTTGTGATAAAATATAATTTGAATCACATATTTAATGCGTCCATCCTATTTATACTTGTAAAATTAAGACTTAAAAATAGAATATATATTGTGGCTGGAATTTTTACAAATTCTTTTATTACGACTTCAGTAATTCAATTAAAAAGAAAAAAAAAGGTATTCTCAATAATTAAATCCTGCATAATTGGTAAAACAATGGAAGAATGTATGAAAGAGGATTTACAAATTTTATAGATAAAATTTCGTGAGAATACAAAAATGCTCTTATAAAAGTAATTTTTTTATTTTTTTTTTAAATTTTGGAAATAATTTAGTATGATATAAAACTACTTAAATAGAATCAATATTATTTTACATATTTTTATTTCTGTTACTGCAATCACCATAGTAACATCATTACATATAATTCAATGTTTTTATGTCAAGTATATTTGTTTATCAATTAATTTTTAAAAAAAATTATTATTATTAAATATTTATATGTAAATTATTTATATTTATAAAGTGAATAAAGGCCGTAATATCAATTCTGTATTTTGATTTAAAAATAATAGGAAAAATCATATCAGACTTAGATTTCATTTCCATGTATCCATTTTTCTCCAAAGCAGGAAAAACTGTTGTGAAATATTGTTTGCCATTGAGCTTTATTTGAATAAAATCCAATAGTTGTTATGACATCCATAACATCAGAAATAGATAATATAAATAGTCAGAAAAGACTGTAAGAGAACTCTCTCATCTTTTTGTCATTGCCAAGAACAGACGTGTTTCTATGTTCTTTTAAATAAAAAAATTCTTCAATAATTTTTTTAAACTGTTAAACTATAAAAATATGGAAGAATAGAAACCTAAATTATCTGCCCATTCATTCATTTGAATGGCAGTTTGTGAAAAAGTTCCAAAGAAGATGACAACAAAATGTGAGATAGGGAAACCTTTTAAAAAAAAAAAAATGTGTTGTATGAAATCGGTTATTTTTAAAACAAAGCGATTCCAGGTTTAAAAAAAAATCTGGAGTATAATTATCATTGCATTGGATGAATACCATGTTACAAGCTAAGAAAATATTCAGGATCAACTGGATTAATTTATACCATAAAAAGGCTAGTTAAATTGCACTCTCCTCTTTATAAAGAAAAAAGAAGGAAAAGGGCTGTTATTAAAATTCATGGGATTATTCTATCTGAACATTATTGCCAATGAAAGGAAACATTTAAAGTTCAACTTATCTTTTCTTTGAAATAAACTTCTCTCTACATCATAGGGACTGAGGATAAATAAATTGTGATGGATCAATGGATAATGAAAGTGGACAGACTTTTACTTTGCATATGAGTTGTTTTTTTATATGCATATGTGTGAATATTTTTATATATTTTTCAAAAGAATAATTTGCATTTTATTTTATTTCATAGATAGTGTACATTTAGATTTAATAGGGTTTACGAAATGAAGGGCTCAGAGAGATTCATTTACAGATTATTTAAACTCTTGTGTTAATGCTACCAATGTTTTTTTTTTTTTATTCGGTTTGAATTTTGTATGTTTTAAATTTTGATTTGAAATATCGGACAGAAAAGGAGTTTAAATATAGAGCTTTATTTTACGTTTGTTTGTTTTTTTTTTAAAAACAAAAAATTTTATTAACAAAGTTTACATGGTTTCATGATACTGTTTTCATACATGGTATACTGCAATGACTGATTGCAAAAGTTCATAAGATCAAACTCTTGGTAGATCAATCCTGGACCAAGTCTCTTTGTATAACCATTCTGGTGCAAGCAGCTGGTGCCTGGAACTTATGCTCTTGACAAGACCTATAAAGGTCTCTGTGACTAAAGATCCTGAATGACGGAAAACACATTCACATCTGGTCAACCAGACTGCAAAGGTAAGGAAGACAGAGAATCGGATAAGAGAAAAAATTCCTGTCTTGATGGCATTCTGGATATTTAAGGCTTCTCCGATGTCAGATGTAACTTTCTCTGTGATGAAAGTAATTATTTTATCTACGTATATTTAATAAATTTTTAATTCGAAAACTACTTTATGTTATTCCTTAAATATTTAAAAGTTTGGTCGATTTATATGCTTATAAATTTTCAAAAAGTAATATTTTAAATTATTTTACACGGTAAACTAGTGAAATGAAAGTAATTCGTCTAAACATATTTTCTGAAATGAAGTCGATTAATATTATTTTATTAAAGAATAGCTAAAAATCTATTTTCGTAATCTCTATAAGTTACATTCGTCATTAACTATATTTAAGCCTTTAAATATTTTTTCTCAATTTATTTTTAATGGATTATTAAGAAAATTCTTAGAATTAATCATAAGTTTATTAAAAAATATTGACATTTTCTTATTGTCATTAATAATTAATATTTTGGGGGAAAAAATAAGATATTCTTCATTTATTTAAATTTAGAAATTGAGCGGACAGTAAAAATTGATAATTTTATATACACAAAATTATATATAAATCGAAGGGTTTAGATAAACAAATAAATAGGTGAGTAGTTGATTACTACCACGTTATATGTTGACTTAATCAAATTAATATGACATCAATAGGAAAATGATATGTATGGAAGAAATTTATAGTATATTTTAATTTAATTTATCCTCAGTTTGAAAGTAGTGATAAATATGAGATCATACTCAATTCTATTCTGAGATTTCTTTTTCTACCTGGGAAATGGGGAATGACACTGTACTCAATTTGTTTTTCATAATCTACTACCTTTAAACAAAAGTTCATCATATAATATATATATATATATAGAGACAATTAATATTGTATTAACACATACTATTTGTGAAAATGGAAGAGGTATAGATTGCCCTCCAGTCATTCATTTCAAATCAAACAACTGAAGAATGATAGTATAGAAATAGATTTCATGTGAGATTCCAAATAAATGTCTTTTTCCAGTTGAAATTAATAATCATCCATAGTCATTGCATACATATATTTTGGAAAAGGAGACACTGACTTATAGATTATGAACTATTGTTAAATCCATCAATATAATAATAAAATTATCAAGTCCTTTATTAATGAGTTAACAAAGCCAGTAGAAATATGACTTGTACTTTAAATCTATGAAGATATTTTTATAATATTTGTTAGTAAGCATTAAGCTAATGCACATGTGCTTTGTTGATTTTAACTACAAATGAATACTCTCACTTTCCAAACACAAGGTAGTCTTTGTGAAAAGATAGAATGAATCCATCTATCCTTTCAACCCATACTTAAATGTTTGGGTTGAAAGGATAGATGGAGTTCATTTTATCTTTTCACAAAGACTTTATCTTGTGTTTTTCACACTCTCATTTCCAAATGCTTAAGATGTGCTCATACTTAAGCATTTGGGTTGAAAGGATAGATGAATTTATTCTATCTTTTCACAAAGATTTTATTTTGTGTTTGAAAAGTGAGAGCATTCATTTATAGTTAAAATACACAAAGCACATGTACATTAGCTTAATGCTGATCATTACTACAATTTAAAAACATTGAGCTATATAAAATAAATATTTTATAATACTTGTTAATAAATTATGGTGTTAAAAAAATCTATTCCCTAAATAAAAAGTAAATACTTTTTATATATTCCCTTCCCCACATATGTCACCATTTATTTCTTCTCTTACAATTTCTATTTGTTTTATCACATTAGTAATAGTGTAAGAACTGTTAGACAATGTTTTTCTGCTTTTTTCATCAACATTACATTTTTTCCAATTCTAAAAAATAAATTAGAATGGTAAAAAATATAAAAAAAGGTTTTGATGTGACAGAATCATTATATGTTGGCAAATAAAATTATAAAAAAGATTAGTGTGTGTGTGTTTTTTTATATATATATATATATATATATATATATATATATATATATATATATATATATATATATATATATATATATATATATATATATATATATCAATTGCAATAAAAAAGAAAAAATAACAAACATAAAGCAAATGTTAATAACATTTTATATTTAAAATTATATACTTTTGCTCATATATGATACAAATTATTTTCTAAAAATGACTGTTTGTTAGTTTTTCTAAATCTAAAATTATGTTATGATGGAATATGTGAATTAGTTAGAAAGATGTTGAAATCATGATGAGTTTTGTTTTAGTACTTTAGAAATATGTGTTATTATCTTTGTACAAACATATTTATCATGGCCTAAAGTATATTCAGGCTTAAAAGATAGCAAAAATAAATTATTTTTATGTATTACTAATGGTATGTAGAATTAAAAATCTATATGCAATTATATTGATTCCTTTTACATGGAGGAAATATTTAAAATGTTAAATATAATCCTACAATAAAATCCATATTTTGGTCATGCTTTCAGTTTTAAAAACATACAATTGGTTTGCAAAAAACAATGGTAGGAAATAAAAAAAGAAAGAAGCATGGATTATTAATAGCATGGACTCAGTAATGAACAAGGCATTTAATAATATTCATTGAAAACAAAAGTGTAGTCTAATTCAGAACAGAAAATATAATAGTATTCAGATGATTGCAATTAAATGTAAATATCCATATTTTTTTCTTTATTTTGATTGTAGCACTTCTTTTGAAAGAGTTCTCTGCACTGAAATTGCATCAAAGTTATATTTAATGTTCTTGATATTTCTTCCATGTTAAAAGAATAATATAATTCCGTATAAATTATTTTATTTTATTGGTAGAATTGTCATTGATTATTATGATATATTAAATCATAACTTTATTAGCAATCATAAAAAAAATGTTACACTTCTTAAAAATAATTTCCCATAAAAGAAATATACTAAATTATGAAACATTTTAAAACATATCTGCAATTATTTATTTAAACTCAGGCTTAATATATTTGTATTTTCAGATATAGTAACTATCTTTAAGATTTATACAAAATCATCTATGTTCTATTTCACAAACACATTTAAAGTTTTTAAAAGTGAAGAAAGTAAAAAAAGTAAAACAATTAGCATAGGGAATCATATTAAATGATTTCTATTAAATAAATTCTTAATAATTTTATTTTAGATAATAAAAATTGATAATGTTATAAATTGATGATATTATAATTAAAGAAAACTTCAGATATTAAATCTGCTTAATGAAAACATTGTGCTTTTTTTAATAATCAAAGAATCAAAATACAAAATTGATAATATGCACATAATATTTTTTCTAATGTTCTGTAAGAATGTTAATCTGAAAAAAAGAACTATGATATAGAGTTCACAAAAATAATAAAAGTAATATTTTTCAAGAAATAGAGGGCAGTCCAATAATTCAAACCTTGATAAGTCAAATAGTGTCCATTTAAGAAAAATTTAAGCCAATATATTATAGTATTTTACATAAATCTCATCAATCTCATCTAAAAACAAAAGTAATAATTAAGCATGAAAAATGATATTCAATTGTAATTATTGAAGTGAATTAATAACCCCTACTGCAATGTGTAAAATTTTCCAGACTATCCAGAGAAGTGTCTTCAAAACTATTAGCAAAACCTAACTGCCAATAGATTTTACAAATAATTAAGTTATTATGTAAATATGCATATTGAACATAATGGTAATATTTATCAACCTTTAAGAAAAGCTGAATAAATAAATGTTTTGTTTTAATTCGAATTTGTCATTCATATAGAAAATAAATTAAGTTTATTTTGTAAAATATAATTTCTAATAATATTAATTTCTAGTAAAGCTATACCATTATTACTTCCTGAATTGCTTAAACATTATTATCTCATTGATAGTGAGGAAATAATATTTATTTAAGCCATATTTGGAAGGGTAGCCTACTTGCATAAAGCATCATCCTAAGTTCATGGATTTTGAATCTAAAAATCATTAATTCAATTCCTACTCTAGCTGTCACTAGTCAGACCTGCAACAAAAGAAGAACAGAGAAGAATGTGTTATTATTAATGTCTGAATTGATTTTAAGGGATTATTTATACCTTTCTAAAATAGTTATTTAATAATTGATAATAAAAATAGGCCAACATATAACTACAAATAAATGTCACCACAAATATTTAAACAATCATTCATCTTATGTATTTAATAAACCAATAATTAAATGCATAATTAACAATAATTTTTATGGAGATTTTATTCTGAGAATTTTGATTCTATAAAAAACTTTTTCAGAACTGTAAAATATATAAAATAAAATTGTTATGCACCCCTATGCAAATAAAAAATAGTATAATACAATTTTATTTTAAGAATTTAAAGAAAAAACTATGAGTCAATAGAAACGTCATTAAAACACCACATTAATAATTTTTAAAAAAAAAAACATTGTTTA